>JBBPLY010000341.1:0-19043 GCA_038090035.1 Xerocomus nothofagi | reverse complement strand
AGTATATATAGTATGAATGCAACGCCAGCAGAACTCTAGTCAAGTTCTTGCTGGAATACCCTCTGGCATTCGCTCGTCTCTACTCTGGTCCTGGTTTAGTGTTTGGTTGCGCCTATTGTCTTAGGTCGCCAACAGGGGGCTTTTACTGACACCAATTGTCTAGATGACTGGAAATCCAGCTACAGAGGTAAGCTTGTAGTAGCTTGCTCTAGGACTACAGTAGACTGAAGGTAATGGACTATAAGCCTGTTTTGGTTGATATCATGAAAGAGATAAGTAGCATTCAGTTCACTCATTTTTTTTTCCTCATTTTTCTCCTAGAATGCCATGAACATGGGCACAGAAAAGACTACAGTGGGTGAAAAAGACAACAAAGTAGTAAGCATACAGTATAAGACAAGAACAGAGATAATGAGTCACCCCATGTGAAGTGTACAAGGTCACAGTGTTTCACTGCTAGCAATGTCACATAATATTTTCCAAGTGTGCAATTACATGGCATGGTATGGAGTGTATATAGCAAATAGATGTTGGGATGTAGTATGGAGTACTGCTGTAGCATATGTGTTACTATGGAGTGTATGGAGACATGGGTAGTATGCTTAATATCATCAACAGGTACAGTGTTGACATAGTGCTATGTTGGCTACAAAGCTGTGCAGTGTGCTACAGCAACAAATCTTTTTTACTGATGAATAAACCGAGTGCCTGATCACCCGGTGACCCGATCTGTGCTCTTGTGAAGTCAAGAGGCTATGTGTATTAAACTTCAATTGTTGTGTCTTCGTCTAAAGTGTGAGCTTGTGGTTAGATGAGCTTGGGGCTCATAACCTATAGACTTATGCACAACAAGCTAAGGTAGTAGTAACTGTAAGTAATGAAAGATAAGGAGAGAGGGGTGGATGCATACCTCAGTCAATGGATGTAGATGACTAAGGTATGCATCGCACCACAGACCGACAAAGTTCGTCTGCGTCACGTGGCTGTGCAAGAATGGCTACGGAGTTACTCGTTTGGTGACTCGCTTATCGTAGGCCGACAAGACTAGCTGATGAGCGTACCAAGATATTCCAACGCAGTAACCCAGTGGTCCAGTATAGTACTAATGGGTGAAAGCACTTAGTACTCAAGGTCTATTACTCAACACACCCAACATACTCGATACCATGACACCCAGAACACCCGACTGAAGTGTTGCCAACATCTCTCTCACACCCCTTCCTCCACTATACTTTTGGATTAGCTTGAATACCACTAATAATTAAATAATGGTATGTGCTTTGTCATGGCTTCCGGAAATTTGTGACATCATTGTGTTCAATTTTTTCGGCAGGTCAGATGTAAGTATCAGGGGTTTGAACTTTGGGGTGCTCGTTTGTTGAATTCATGCTCTCCGGCTTGTCGAGGTATGCCAAAGGAAAGGACGTGGTTATCCTGCATATGCAACTGCATACAGCGAGTTTTTGGGGTGGGCGTCATGAAAGCATAGCAGAGTACATGTAGAAACAGAGTAACGCGATCAACCCGCTTACACCTCCTTGACCTTGACCGTACCACGCAGCAGACCAGTCTGAAAACGGACCCACATATGTAAATTTCCAAACTCGTAACGTGGAGACAGACTGGCTACTTACCCGACGAGCGGCAATGAGACCAGCCTTTTGCCCAGGAACGGCGGAGCGAGCAATCGTCGAGGCTTTACCGATGTGCTGGTGGTTACCACCACCGTGAGGGTGATCGACGGGGTTCATAGCAACACCACGAGTACGAGGCCAACTAAGAAAGTAAAGGGGATATTAATTACTGTCGTGCTCGTCGTACATGCGAGCTCTCATACCTGTTGCGCTTAGCCTTATACTTGTGGAA
Source organism: Xerocomus nothofagi (assembly GCA_038090035.1). NCBI lineage: Eukaryota > Fungi > Basidiomycota > Agaricomycetes > Boletales > Boletaceae > Xerocomus > Xerocomus nothofagi. Next base: position 17,177 of record JBBPLY010000341.1, on the reverse strand, counting down.
TGCGCGGCCAGCCTTGAGCAAAGGCTTGTCGATACGTCCACCCCCAGCCACGATCCCGATCGTCGCACGCGAGCTGGCGGAGATCGTCTTCTTTGCACCGCTGGGAAGACGAACACGTGTCTTGTGGTCCTCGGGGGAGTGACCGATTATGGTGGCGTAGTTGCCGGATGTACGTGCGAGTGCACCACGGTCACCGACTTTTTCTTCGACGTTGCAGATGATAGTACCTTCGGGGCATTGGCCTACAGGAAGGACGTTGCCTACGGTGAGAGTGGCCTTCTTGCCGCAGTAAACGAAAGCGCCGGTGTGAAGACCCTCGGTGGCGACGAAGGTTTCCTTGCGAAGTTTGTAGCGATAGGGGTCGCGGAAGACGACACGGGCAAGTGGTGCCCCGCTAATCAAGACTGCCATGAGTGGCAGATGACCGACGGCGATGCAAGCTTACCGGCCGGGATCGTGAATAATTTCCTTGACGATACCACGAACGTATCCGTTACGCTCTGCAAAGTCGAGAGTGCGAAGTTTGGCAGGTGCCTTGTTGTGGTGAGTGTGGGCCCTGAACTAGGGAGAGAAAGGTGGTGAGCGACGGGCGAGACTGGTGACAGTGTACGACGTACGATGGTGTGCGAGCGTCTCTGTGCCCTAATTACTCGACCCATTGTTTATCTGCAACGATGTCAACTGCGCGTCCAGCGAATGGACGGAAAGGGGAGAGAGAAAGGTATATCCAAACAAAGATCGAGCGATCCAGCGGACGAAACGACTGATTTCGAAGCCAATTTTGCATGAATGTGCGGCCAGCGAATGCTTGAAAGATGGAACGGCACAGAGTTGGGGATACTCACATTCTTGAAGATACCGTCGCTGGCGTCGAGCGTACGGGGAGATGACTCGCCTGTGCTGTGAGGCGAAGAGTTTAATCGGAGATTGAAAACAAGGAAGTGTACCAAGAGTCGACTCGATGGACCCGACCACATGCACCACTTTTGGAGACAAACAAGCCACGCTCGACTGCCGAGTCTCGTCAGGGCGCGTCCCCTGTCGACACAGGCAGCACGCACTCTCCTCCTCACGTCTCCAACGTCCGCAGACCTAGACGCACAGGAACTCGACGCCGAACTCATACCCCCAGACCGCGTCCGCATCCTCGTCACCGCCCGCGCCGCCGAAGTACACACACGACCTCTCCACAAACGACTCCACGCTGACCATTCCACAGCAACTCCAGCGCATTGCAACCCATAAATCCAACCCTGACGCCGCTTTGCATATCTCTGTCGAGTCAGGGGGGTGTCACGGCTACCAATACAAGCTCCAACTTGCCACCACCCGCGCGCCGGAAGACTAGTGTGTCTCCTCCCAATCTCCGTCTGTTTGTACTTACCTTCCTCTTTCTTAGTCATCTTGCTCATCCTGACGTCCGTCCCTCGAACATCTACGTTGATGCTGTCACTCTCCCCATGATCAACGGCGCGACGATTGACTATGCAACCGAGCTCATCGGTAGCTCTTTCCGCGTCACCGGAAACCCACAGGCAAAAGGTGGTTGCGGCTGTGGTGTCAGCTGGGAGCTCAAAGAATAATTTAATTGTATGTCTAAACCAGCATGTGCATATGCAGTTAATCTATGCAAGCACAGCAGCATTGTAACGATTGAATGTGATTACGGGGCATCTGTTCAATATCAATGTTGACGAAACCCCACACAACTTCCGCCACAGCGACGGAAAAGCCCGAGCATGGTCCTCGTTGCAATGTTTTTATTCGCTGCCTTTCTAGAAAGCCCTCGAGCTCGTATTGCGCCACCTATGGCCATCTACGCCATTCACCGAGACCGAAAGGAACAACCTTGATTAATTGGTTCTCGGACGTTTAAGTGAACCCACCATACGATGTGTCATCCCATCCCCTTTGGTGCAATAAGAAGTACGTAATGTACTTTAAATCGACCACAAGGTACTCGTTCAACGGTGACGAGGATAGCCCTGACCTTCAGTTCGTGTCACTGATTAAGGGAGTAAAATCAGACGACCGCCCGTCTACTTAGTGCGAACAGAATCCTTATATACGACTCTCCCGTTCTTTTGTGGGAAGCTCTTGGATTCTCGAACGATTTCGACCTCGCGAACGCGTCATGTGGGAGAATGCCAGAGAATGGTCGGAGGGTATGGTGCGTCGACAATAATCTGAGCGCGAGGATTTATGGCGTCATCAAAAGGGTTTATGCCCTGTTCTTGTGTTTTGGACAGGTTTCATGGTATCGTTACATCTTTATGCTCTTTGTATATGGTTCGTTCTACTTACAGCCCATCGCAGAACGTCGTAACGGTCCGCATTCTTGACGGTTGTTGTATGCGTGCATGTAGGTGCCAAAGTAACCCTTAATTGAGCGATACAACTATAAATAACTGTGAAATAAACGACCCACACAAACCAATCAAACCAACCATGCGCGGACTCTGCGTGCGTACGCGTGCAAATCCTTCCACAGGCTTATTCTCGCTCGTACTCCAAGATTTGCCGAACTGCCTTTCTGAGGCACAACGTCACAAAGTTAATATTAACCTCGTTGCGATCTACATGCCTCCCAGATCAATACATAACTGCATCTTCGCTGGTGCGATTGGACACCGAATCCCATTTCTCGTAAGCCATGAAGATCCCGCGCGAGGTTACTACACATTGTCCGATCTGGCTCGCTTATTGTAGCTATACTCCACTTAATACGGAATGATACGGATTTACTGACGCGGTCTGATGCCTTAGTCTCGAGCCGTTATAGGAACTCGGGAAGTAAATGTAGCGCGAAAGATCCCGACACTAGTAAGCGCTCTCCCAGAACGGCTCGAGACTATCTGATGCTATTTTCCCGTGGATTTACCGATTCCATGCTAGGTTACTGCGGCACCCGCCGCGAATGCGGGAAACCTTACCGCCAGTGGGATCCGAGCCCGGCCGGCTTGAAGGCGGGGATCATCGATCATCGATCAGGCCTCGGGCCTCAGGATTAATCATGGATATGATTGCCTTGAAGATGTGTGACATGACAACTTCTAACGGGCCGGAAGTTTTTTAGTGTCCCCGTTTAGTAGTCTACTGACAGGAAAGAAACGGATTTTCAGAAAAAAAAAACACACACATAAATACAAATACAAAATGGTGTCCTATGTGTTGTACAATCCATTCTACTCCCGGTGAGGTGGGGGTTCTACAAAATTGGGTATCCTAACTACTGGAGAACACAACAAACATAACTATTAATTTTAACCCCGGCGTAATGGATCCCAAGTCATAAAAGACTCGTCGCACGAAGCGAAAGGGTCTGAAGCACGGGGTACGACGCCCCACGATCGGAGGCCAGAATGTGATGGCAGAGAACTTGAAACCGTGGGTGCACGAATGGGTGGGATACAACCGTTTGTAGGGAAACCTGGAGGAATGACGCCGTTTGGTGCTACTGGGCTGGCTCGAGAGCGTAAATGCATTGCTCCAAAGTCATTCGGGGATGTGGTCATGTTCCCGAGAGCAGTCCTACCATGTCGTTAGATGGACCACGAAGAAGAAAAAAGCGAGGAATCACTTACGTGGTGAACGCATCCAGCCATACTATTCCTTGGTTAAGCGGACACCTGCTGTCGAAACGATGGTTCGCGGAATGGCTAAGGATATCCGCAGCCTTGCGCAGACGAAGTGATAGTTCGAGTACAACGTTGTAGCTCGCGACTTCGTTTAGGCAGCCGCAATGGCCATCCAAAAGCTGTCCATGGTTGTACTTCATCGAATGAGGATCGACGTATTGGCTGAGGGTATGTGCCTGGGGTACACGGTCAACGTGTCCCGTGCCTTCATTGCAAGTAGGCAATCCAGAGCATGTAGCAAAGAGAGATTCGAGATCAATGTCGTTGGTCAGTTGTCGGTCCCCTGCCACCGCAATTTGCATTTGGCAATGTTCCTCCGTTGGAGTTACAAGCCCGGTCGACGGGGCACTCGGAGGAGAATGGGTGTCGAAATAAGGTGGTATAGTTGAGAGGGGTACAGAACTCCCCGTGGATGGTGATGACAAGGAAGACGGTAAATAGTCAGCTTCGGGAGACTCATTGAGTGGACACGGCGTTTGCTTGTCCAGAGATTTGTCGTTCAAATCTGCGTTTGAAATCGTCAAAGAAGAGGGGGCCCGGGATAACTCAGGCTGGTGTCGAACTTCCGCAACGGAATCTTCCACAGCAGAACAAGATCGGCTACGTGCATGGCATTTCTCGAATTCTTCATCTGGACTGGATCCAGATTTCACCCATCGGGGATGGGGTTTATTTTTCAACTAATGTTGAATAAATAAGAGCTCCCTCGTGAATGTTCAGTGCTTAGCCTACCTCACGAACGACACCTTCTAGGTCAGCGACTCTCTGACGGAGTCGCGAGCTCTCATCTTGACCATCGCTTCGTCGACTAAGGTTGTCAACTTCGTAGACACACAGCCCAGTCTGTGAAGGCGCTAAGTCCTAAAAGTTGCTACGTGATCTTTCAAGATGGCGTACCAGGCCTAGCTTTGTACAGCGGCCGCAGGGACGCTTTCGATCGCACTAGGAAAGAATGTTTACCGCTGCGGACAATATTCGACACAGTGACATACCATTCGCTTGGTGGTATGGCAATTAATACATGATTGTGTGGTGCGGTTACGACGACGTTTGCGGTGATCGCCTTCAGGACTCGCAGGGTTAGAAGACGGTACGTCAGAAGATGATCGCTTTTTGCGAATAGCCCTGAATTCGGTGGACATGGGGGGCCTTATCAAAGGAATAGAATTGACATGATCGAGCCGAGGTGAGTAGATATTTGTAGGAACAAGGACAGCCTGTCACCTGAGCCAAGCCTGAGCGCTTGAAGTGATTGTCTTGGCATTCCGAGAGAAAGAACAAACTGGATCGGAAACAAGCGAATGCCAGTGATACAGGAATCGGCATCCGGGACTCAGATCCAAACGCGGGGGAAGGAAGAAAGGCGACAGATTCGAATTCGGTCAGCGAAATGGATACATTATGGGAACGATTGCTCCTCCAGGACAATATTTGCTGTTCCCCACCAGATCAGACCACTCTGACCATACGAAGGCATGTGGATGTCACTCCATTAAGGCCCTCCCCGTTGGATCATCCCCCAATCTCCTCCCACGGTAAGAGCTTATCCGAATCTCCCCTCTCCCACTCCTCCAATCCCCATCTACATCGTCCGATTCGGGCCGCTCCCGTTATTAGCCAGTCCATCATCAAGCAAATTCTGGCATCTCTCACCGCCGTCTATAGTTGTCACAGGCATACGACAAAGTCTCCGGCTGTGTGATGCCACAGTCACTGGGTGCCAGTGGCGTGCCCGAGGCCATCCAGAACTGCCTGAATCCAGTGTCCGTAGAAGCAGAGTGAAACGAAGCATCCTCGATAGGCAAGCCGGTAAGTGCAAGATTCAAGTATCCGGATGGCAAGGTCGCTCTACCTCCCGGAAATACTGGCTGTGCGATCACCTGTGCAGTCCATAAATCAAAGATCTTACCATAAACCACTGCACAGCCATAGCCATACAAGTACACCCGCATCATTTTCCCCGACGTCATCGTCGCCTGCCTATTTCCACATTCGCCGACTCCAACGTAACGCTTAATTGTATTACTCCGTAAGTCCTCTACAGGTTACGAGCCCGGCTCGCGCGTGCACATGTAAAATCGCCACCAACACTCACCGTTACCAATCATCATGTGACAAGGTTCGTACTAATTTTACCTTCATGATCGCCGACCACTCCGAGCTCAAGTGTTCGAGGACGACTTACCGACGTCGACGACCGACTGTGCCACAGATTAGAAACGATGGGACGCACGTTCCCGAAGCTGTATGATACCGGGCATCCGGAACCACGTGCACCCGCTTACCTTTATCGACTAATGACCTAGAGGGATACGTCGAACTATCGGTTCTGTCTCTGTTCCAAGTTCGACGTTGGAATCGTAGAACGAGTTCGTTGTCTGTGCTCTTCGGTGCCTCCAAGAGTCGTCACAGCTATCGCGACCAACGACACGAAAAAACAATCTTGATCCTGTTCACCCCCGTCTGTTGGGCTTTGTGTGGGCCGCACCCGGTAATGAGATCGCAAGCGAGTCAGCCACATCATATGCGCCCCAAGACCGTTTGAAGTTCTTCCGAGCCATCCCAAGAACTTCGAGCCCCGGCCGTGACACCCGCAGCCGCAGCAAGTACTGTGGGTTAGAGTCTCAGCACGTTACCTCGAGCGACTTGGCATCACTGGCATGCCAATCCGAGATAGCTATGATGCCATCATGCATCATGCCACATGATCCCAGTAACCAACCGTATTCGATAAGATGCAGCTTAGTCAGATGGCAATACCACCTCATTAGCATTAACTGGAACAAGTATCTACTCTCGGTCCTTCGTCTTGGCCGCGACTTGTCTATTATTATTTTAACTCAGTATTTCTAATGATTCCAACGATACTAATTATCTTTGCCAGCTCCGAGTCCATCGAGAGGACAGGGCCGGCCCATCGGCCATTTGTTTGAAGCACACTCACAGTGGAATGGTTTCTGGTCGTTCTTTTTTTGGGGTAAACCCTGAACATTCCTTTTTTGTCGGTCACATCGTCCATCGAAACTCCCAAATGAATTACCGAGAGCGGTAACCACGACAGTAATGCTGACAGAATCAAACATGCCACACTAGCTCCTCGGCTTCAAACAGGAGAAGTTAGATATCGTCGACGCCGCTCAAGCACGATGCCCGCGTCCATAACAGGCGAAACCCTGAGCTACCACATTCGGATAACCACATCGAGCAATCTCGACGGTCGTCCGGTATTGGCACCGGCCCTTGGCAGGATGAATAGCCGAGCCCACTGACTGGCAAGAACGTATGTATTTTACAGGTTCGTGCCTTGTTGGTGCGGAGCATCGTAAAGCGAACTACGCACACTACGTGTCGCCTCGTATCAAACACCCGTGGTTCCTATAAGCCCTGACAACGCAATCATGTGGGCCTCACAGATCGCCGAAAAATAAAACTCATGCTCCGAGTTGTGCGGCTCAATCAGATTGTGTGCAATCTCATGTGCGAGCGTGAAAAACCTTTTTAAAAACAGAATCCGGTATCCAGCCTATCAGTCACCGAAGCGAATACAATCACCGCCAAGAAGCGGACGAACCAGGATATCAGAGCCTGCTGTTGGCGACCATGCTTGACGTCCTGATCGTCTGCCGAAGGGCGAAGGGGCTATCTCAGCTTTGTTCGTCATCAAGAGAAGTCGAGCGGGACTTACGCCATGCCTCATAGTAGCGCAAGTTGATGAAAATGCTTCCGTTCCTGTTGAACGCGATGAGTCCTCCAGCCATGTCATAAAAGATATGCAGCGAGGTCATCGGAAGACTGTATATCTGAGCGAGCGGCGTAACGACGTGTATAAACCGAGCAAGCGGATCACGCATGCGCGCTATGAACGTCTCGGTGTCGGGCACATCTATAGTACGCGTCGTTCAGTTATGCAATATAGACAAGGTCCATTTCGACGTTTTCCGTCCATGTCTCACCTTTAGTCGCAAAGACCTTCACCTCTCCCATTTTCCCTAATGAGATGGATGGTCAGAGACCGGCGGCAAATGGACGAGCTTCCGACCTACCGAGGAGTTCCAGGTTTCCGACTTGGCCGGACGTATCGCAGTAACCTTCGTTCAAGGACTCGTTGACGATCTCCATCCTCCTGCGGTTATGAAGTAACGTCCCTTCTTCGGGCTTGCATGCCTTTATCGCCATGTCAACGTTGGCCCCTGAACGAACACGCCCGTCAAAACATGCTCGACGTAGACACGGGCGTATGCCACTCACGGATGTTGCCTTGTGGCGTTACATGCCGCGTATTTCTGTTCATGAAAAAGATCAAAACGGGATGCTCGGTCCCAAATACAAAACTTACTGCGGAGCCTGGGGAGACGGACTGGATCTGACGATCTCCGAGGAAGAAGGGATATGCGAAATGAGCTTGCGTCGCAGATTTTGTAGCGCATTGCCCATGGCATAGGCGTTGTTCGTGGGCTCGGGAGTGGAAGGTGGGATCGGTGGACGTGTTGTTACCAACTCATTCGAAGGTTGTTCTGGTACGCTGGGCGTCGTAGCCGGAGGTGGGACCGCCGCCGGTGGAAATGAGCCAGGCGCGGGCTCACAGCCTCCGGGTAAACTTGGGCGTCGCGTAGGTGACTTGGAGCGCGTCACGATAGAATCAAGAGGTCCCGCTCTCAGAGGTTGTGGCGCTACCGGCTGGGCGACCAGAGTTGTTGAAGAGTTGGATACATCCGATCCAATATAGCGACTTCGCCTCGCTTCTTCGGCCAACTTCCTGTCCTGTTGCTGTTGCTTGAGGATCTTGTCGACTATACACATTGATGAGTTGGTGAACTCGGGTGCAGGCATGTAGGATCACCGACCGTTATAGCCTCTTCTTTTCAACGCTTTCAGATCGGTTGATAGAATCGTCATAAACAGGAGAGCGTCGTTGACCTTGGCCTTCTCAAAGAGCAATCGACACAGAGACGTCGCAACTCTAGTTGTGTAACTGAGCACCAGAGCGAAACGGCGAAGAACGCAGCACAGCGACTCACTCGTACATGTCCACTTGCCCACTATCAGACAGCCACAGCTCGATCGGTCCTGCACCAACACGCTTCGCAGCCGCCGATGCGTCCAGCGTGCGCGTCGTCTTGCCATTCCCCATATCAAGCGTTTTGGAGACGATCAGCTTGGCAAACACCTTGACTTTGAAATTGAGCGGGCCGGAAAGCCACGAAAGAGAGACCTGTGTGCGGGTGTGCGTGTGCTCGTGGAGGAAGAGGGGTAGTCTCTCAAGTACGAGGGCCCGGACGTCGGAGGCAGTCCTCGCATCCGGTCTCTCGTTCGAGACTTTATACTCTTCTCGAACGACGGTGCTCAACCGTCGCGATCCAAGGGATGCGTAAAAGCCTATAGGGGAGTCGTCAATCGCGATGTACCCCCCTCCAACCAAATCATAACGTTCGCGCACTTTCCAAGAGGTCTTCTTGCGGTGCAGCAAAGATAGAGTCGCTGAAAAGCTGGTACGCGTTCGTATCATCCGCGATAACGATTTCGCTGGGTTTCCGCAGATCGTGCAGATCTTCCCACCCTTCTTCGTCCCATTCCGACGGTGATGCCTTGTCCAAAAACGTTTTCGAAGCTTTCTGACGACGCATACCAAGTAAGATGGGCGAGATCTTCATCTTGCTCATGGTACCGTTGGCGATAGCATGACTATTGACAGCCAAGTTGCGCAACTCTGCCAAAAAACTAGAGACGGAACCAAGTGGGCGACCGCGGAGACGAGCGGGGGGAAAGACACGCACTTTTCGTACCCTCCAGAAAGTTCGTAAAACTTCTTGGGATCGGAAATCAAGATCCCTGCAACCTCGTCTATGGAGGGCTCGCTCTTCGAACCGCATGCACTCAAGAACCTATTCGCGACGGGCCCAAAATCAACAAAGACAAACAACTTAGAGTGGAATTCGCCCTTGGTAACGTCGCCCAAGTAACATTGAGTAGGCGTGAGCCACCGCAATTGTTGAGCCCCTGAACCCTTCGTAGGGACGATCACCAGCTTGGAGAGTATGGTCAGCTGGGGTTGGGTGAAACCTATCATATCTCGTGAGCAAACCGAAACGAAACGACGAGGGGGACACTCACTCGATATTCGCTCTGCTAGAATTTCAAACCACTGCCGTGCAATCGCTTCGTTGGACGGCGGGGTCTTCTCCAGCAGGGAGAGTAGCATGGATGTAGGAGGGTGAGGCTGTACGCCCAGTTTACTGACCGCAGCTTCTCGACAATTATCTTGAACGACTGAGAAGCCAAGGACTTTCCACTGAATGCCAGAGAATACCTATATCGAGGGAAGGAACCGTGTGAATGGAGATGGTATGATGCTATCAGTGCAATGTACCTCTCCCAGCTTTCCTAGATGAGCGCCATCCTCACTCTCCGCAGGAATAAATGCGATGTTCCCGAAGTTGTCTGGATTGTAATCCGGGTATTTCGAAGGAATGTTGTCGCACAGATACTTGAAAGCGGTCGCACGGACAGCAGCCTCCGAGGAAGAACACAGCGTCACCGTAGTCTCCAAAGGTGGGAATCGGCGCAAGCCAAGCCGAAAGAGTAGCTTGGCTATCGAACCATCAGGTCAGCTGCCCTTCAAAAATCGTCCAAGTCCCGGAGCTGACCTTCTTCCGAATTATTCCGCCACTTGGATTTTGTGCCCCAATCAAGGACGGGAAGCTGCAGTTGTCGGAAGATGTCTGCGGGCTCATAGAGTTCTCGAGCACAAGACCGAGGTTTCTTTTTTCCTGGAGCCGGCGGGGCACCTTCCTTTGGAAACGCCGCCGTCGATGCTAGTCTGGCAAGCTCTTCCGGGGTCAGCGTATCCCGCACCTGAACAAGATAGCCCACGAGATCAGATATACTCCAGTCGCCCGTCTTCACCATCCTAGATACACGACTGTAGTCACGGAATCAAAAAAGCCACGTCGACTCACCGATCAAAGACAAGCTGGAGATCGACATGTTTCCGCACACCGATAAACGAGAGCAGTTTCTCCATCTGGCCCTTGATAACAAGACCCGAGGAAAACTGTACCAACGCAAGGTCGCCAAACAGCGTCATGTTGGTGTTGGGGAAATATGAGAGCTCCGGGGATGTTAGGCCACGAGACGTTGGGATGCATTTCTTTCCAGCGAACACCTTTTTTGCTGAAGTATGCATTTCATTCGACAGCGAAGACCATACGCGAGATAGAATAGTCAGTACACGCTCAGCCCAATCGACCGACTTGGTGAAGTCGTGATCCGGATTCGCCGACATGACATCGGATTGCGAGATGTGTTGTAACCAATCGATGATAGTAAACTCGCACCAGTTGAAGCTCGTCAACTCGGGTGGCGTAAAATTCTTGGTGATATTCAGGGGCATGAGGGTCTTGGGAAGCGGTCCGTCCAACGGGATGTGGGTACCAAGCGTCCTGGTGTTGATGAAATATTGTACCGATGACAGCGGAAGTACTCTTCCATCTGCACTGCTCAGGATTGCCGCATTTAACAACTGTACACGGATCTGCGCCATATTGACGTCGGAGCTATCTTGCTTAAGACCAGTCCACCATTTAAGACAAGCGACGAGTTCCTCCTCGTTGAGAGGATGCTGTCGTAGTTCTTGCAAGACATCGACGAACGTTATAGGGGAGAGCATTCCTTGAGCTTGCAAAGCTTTGATGGTATGCGCGCCTTCCTGGATGACAGGTTGCGGCAAAACTGGAAGAAATTTGAGGAATTTCGAGAAAACGGGATCGAATTCCTTGATATCAGGGGCACCGCGGATTCCAGCAGATGAGAGAAGCCTCAAAGGCAAAGTGGAGCATCCATAGAACGAAGTTTCGAGCAGTCGCGATACCTCCGACGAGGGAGTGGAGTGATGAAAGGTAAAGAATTTGAGAACATGGATAAAGCGCTGGAGGAGCCAATCCTCCAATTCCTGCGGTGGTCGGAAGTCGGGCGTACCATTAGATTTAGCTGTTCCTTCCCACAGATTCTGGATGTCGGAGAGCTCCAATTCGTACGCCGCGCGAGACAGGAACCCTCCAACATACAGCAACTCTTTATTCCAGACTAGAGCAGCCTAAGCGGGTACCAAAAGCTCGCAAGAAACCCGCTTACCTGCAACATTTCTGTCACTGAGAAGGGCCATGTGAGCGTGCATGTAAAATGAGAAGATGACACGCATACACGAGGTCTACTGATTCACGCTCGACAGTAGGAATGAAGCGGGACGCCATGTGGCCACCGATACCAGTCGTTTGACCAGTGGCATGTCCCTACATAGAAAAATTAGCGCAAGACGTAAGGTCGGAGAGACGTTGACGCAGACGATGAAAATCCGCGTGTGCCCAACCCTAACGCGGTATCAGTCGACGCGCAGCGTGAGCATTGATATGACAAACCCATTCAAATCCGCACGAAGACCTTGGAAAATACTTCCACATGCCACCGGCTGGTCCTTATCATCGGCAAGACTCTGGTCGTATTCATCTTTCCCAGTCTTCGGATGAAACATGATAAGCCACCAAGAAGCGGCCAATCGCATCGAAATACTCACATAAATCAAATCATATGTGAGCCGCGCAGGAGGATTTTTCTTTGTAGACCGAAGGAGTTCAGCAGAGAGTTTCTTGTCCACCTTGATGTCCACCTCTGCAGTGAAAACTGTGAGAGTCACGTTCATCTCGTGTATCTCTGTCGGATCTTTGGGAGGTTGTGGTGGTAACGCTAAAGTCTCGAGCAAGGGTGTCGATTGACTCGTAAAGGCAGAGACAAGAGAAGAGAAAAAGCCTCCCTTCGACTTGCGCGATTCCGAGACCTCCAACAATGGACGTCTCTCTGTTCCGACAGCAAATACGGCATGCATGACTTCCGCCTCGATCCTGATGGCTAGGTAAAGTGGTGATTGGTATGCATACAGACAGTACGAAGAAGACTCACGGTGAGATTGTACGCCCTTGACATTCATGATACTCAACTGGCTGGAACGTTTCAATCCTTTGGGAAGGTCGACAGGTTTGGTCAAACCAGGTGACTTCTTGATGTGGCCAATGCGATGCTCGTCGAAATACACGCTGACATCGCTCAGGTGAACCATGAAGGTGATTGACGATACCAGGAATCGCATAAAGTCAAACGCCGGTGGTATAGGACTAGCCTCTCTGAGCGTCATCTCAAACGCTGTCCATGGGTCTGGGGTTCCTTTCGAAGGGAGATCACCACGACGGACATTCAGCTGATAGAAGACACAATGAGAAGAAGCAGGTTCGATATCCTGGAGGACGATGATACCTGATCCTTGTTATCCTTCCAATAAAATTGCATCCCATGTCCTGAAAGGAAAACTGAACCATATAGCCCCAAAGATATGAAATAGTATACCTCCGGACGATACAAACGGGTTCTCCGTCACAGAAAACAAGCTGTAAAATCCTAATCGAGGGTTTGTCCACTATATGTCGAGAGGCGAGACTTCACTCACCGACACCAAACGCGCCAATCTTCTCCTCGTCGGGGTTTCCCTCGGCTAGATCAGTACCAGACGAATCAGAGAACATGAACGCCATACAAAAAAGTTGGTCACACACCGATCTTTCGTAGTCGCGTCCAATCCTCGTCTCTAAAAGTGATGCCATTATTTCTAAATGTCCATTGGGCAACCTTGATCAAAGAAATGTCAACAATGGAGGACACCGAGTAGCAAGTACGCGTACGTGGGTAGACTTGAGATTGGGGAGGGCCGAAACATCGTTTCCTTGCTCGCCGTCTTTCCGACGCAAGTATGCAGCAGTCTCGAAGCGAATCTCGACTGTGGACGACCGAGCATCGTCCGAGTTTTGGAGAAGCTCCCGGAATACTGAAAGGTCGTCAAGCGTTTAGAAATTAAGAAGGGACCAATGCGTGACGTCGGCAGGATCTCTCACCGGTGAACTCGCCGGAGTAGCGGGCGAGTACCTTGTCGATCAGTGCACGCTGGTTCACCTCCACCGTCTCGTCCCGTCCAGTTAGCCACTAATGCAATGAAGAGCAGGTGAGAAAGCAGACTATAGACGGCTCTGGCGGACACACCAATGCATTACGGTCGTGAGCCATGGTAGATCCGTTCAGAACGTCCGCTACCTGCCTCACAGACGAAGAGCGTAAATTAATAAATGTATAGAGGTATCTTTTGCCTCAGGCCGGGTGAAACTGGAAACTGGAGTGGTCGGTCGTAAGTTCGTGATGCTGCTAGCTCAAGCAGCGGCAGGTCCAAGTAGTCCAGGCATACGTACTTGGCACAGCCTACGACACATGCTTGCTTATGTAACCGAAGCCTATCAATAACTCTCAAGTTACTTTACACGGTCGACCTACTATTCAAAGGGCCCTTCGGGCAACCCTGGACCCATAGAGTTTTAGAGGCATACACAGAATAAAGGGCGAGTACCATAGAAAAGGTTGAAACAGCTTCAAGTAGGAAGGGCTAGTACCATACAAGAAGAACTATGCATGACTCATACTACTAGTACACATGTTGGATCTGTCACTGCTGAAGGTGTCACATCCCTCTTCCTCCGCAAAGTCTACCTTCACTTCAGCCTTTACAACAAAATCATCTCTGATCATTGTCCACAATTTGCCTCAGCATTTGCTAAAGAGTTAGGACAAATCCTGAACTACTCCCTCACCCTCTCTGTTACAAATGCTGTATTTTTACCTATTATTTTCATATTTTTCCTTATTTTATTAAGGGTTAACAAACGCCCTACACTACATAAAATGGACTTCAACGTTTTCCTTGATGGATCACGTGACCTTATCACGTGCCTGTGTCATGTGACTGTGGTATGAGTGGCTGCTGTGCACCCCTCACGTCATGTGGCTGAGTTGCTGTGCACTCAGCTGTGTTTAATCTCCGTGCCCAATGGGATCACGGCTATGCGAGGCTGTACACCTCATGTATTTAATCACTGTGGGCTTCTATTCTTCTCTTCCATTCCGTACCCATGGTTATGCTTCTTATTTCACACGCTATGCTTCTTTCTCTCACGAATCGCTTCCTGAACATTGTTATAAACACCAGTTATATCTAACTTTTACTATGCTCCTTCACCATTGGACTTAGTCAAATTTTATCTTTCAAAGTCACGTGACCAGTTGCACATGACCGTGGGACAGTGACACATGATTAGGTCTAGAACCTATGATGTCATACCTCATGGTTTTCATTTCTGCTTCGTGTGAATTCTATTATTATCCTCTTCACACGAACGCTTCTTATTTGATCCCCGTCTACTTCTATTCCCACCTACTAGTTCTAGAAGTAGTAATTCTGTACACGCACAGCTTGGTCTGTGCATGGTTTCTTGTAATATAAAAGCTAGGTGGTCTTCACTGGATGCTCTCCAGTTTTGACCACTTGGTTATTCGCTGTAAAAAGCTTGAGTGACTTAAGGCAACTCTCCACATACCTGTGTTAGGTCTTCTGTGCTTAGTGGTTGGATCCGAGTGCAAAATCGTAGTCAAGGGGACTTGGCAGCATCAATCACATACTTGTTGTGTTGTGCTGGCCCCTGAATTACAACACTTGGTCAAAACTGTTATACACTCCGATCCGTGGTTCTGTTTTTTGAGACTTGGGGGTTATCGTTTCTGCACATGTGATGTGCGGTGGTCAGCTTTACAGACCATATAAAAGCTATCCGCCACCCAGGGAATAGGGTAGTTCCGGACTTTTCCGAAGACTTCATTTTTCGTTCCCTCGACGCTTTTAGAGGAGCCCCTTGGAAGGGCAGTTTTTGATACGTGTAGTTACTTGTACCTTCCTTCGCAGTCCCTCTCCTTAGAGGTTGATTAGTCCATGCTAGGGTCGTGCCTAGTTTGCGAAGGACAAGCTATCTGTATCGGGGCTGAGTCATCTTTCTATACCTCGGGGCAAAACCTTGAGTCGTCCACCGTTATTGCAGTAACCTGCTATTGTGTTCGCCTAGTATATGTGTAGTTGGACAATTAGTAAAGGACAAAGAGTACGTACTTGTTATATATCGAAACTACGTAGAAGATATTACCTATGGTCGAAGAAGATTTTCCTTCGTACACACATTTGTAAATTGCTCAGAGCGCTTGTGGAAGATAGAGTGCAGTAAGCAGTTGTATGAGTGCTGGTGTCTTAGGAGAACATTACTTTTCTGGAGACGAAGAAGAATTTGAAGGATCCCATCATATGTCATTAGGATGCGTATTAGACAAAGAAGAATACCCCCATTCCCACTCCTCCCTGTCAAATGATATGGCAGACCCCGACCACCCATCCCTCTCCACTACTCTTAAATTAATCGATCCTGGTACTTGGGATGGAACCTGTTCCACTTTCAGGTTATGGATCGTCAAGATCAAGATGCTTGCCGGCATCAATAACTTAACCGGCGCCCTTGCTGCAGGGTTTATCCTCACTCGCTTGGAAGGGAAGGGTGCTGGGTTCGCTCAGCTATACTTAGAGGATATATACAAGGCAAATACCGTCATCTGGCCTTCTGCCGACGAAATCGAACTCCGACTTCGGGATCATTTCCGGATCGACGTCTTGGCACACGAGGCATTGAAAAAAATAGAGAACTTACAACAAGGCTCTGACGCCATCGATATGTTCATACAGAAGTTCGTCATTCTGTACCAAGAGTCGGGAATCATGGAAGAGCACACGATAGAATTGCTCAAGCGGTCGGTAGATAACCGCATATACTACCATGCAATGCTCCACACCAAGATGACGTCATTCTTGGAGCACAAGGAAGGGTTCAGAAGTATAGGGAGAACTTTTGAGCTCATGAACGTAGAGCGGGGAAGACCCGCACCAAGGTTCGCACCTCCTCAGTGTGCAATGCCGACAACTTCATCCGGCTATCATCCTCCTCGAGGACCGCCTCCTCAGCGGTATACTAATGTGGGGACACAACCAGGGCAGGGTGCGCCTATGGATCTTTCAGTCCAACAAACTTTCTCGCAAGACCAGAAGGATATGTGAGAATGCTATGGTTGTCATAAGGTTGGCCACATTTGGCCTAATTGCACCCAGAACCCGAACTGCCGTCCCAGGGCTCGGGAATATCAAGTATGGGACCCTCAGGCCAGGGAACACCAGGTCTGGGAATCTTTGGGGGATCCATTTACAACGGAATCTCCTGTTGTCTCCAACTCGCCGCTGCTGCAGCATTCAATGCAGTCAACCAGTTATTCATCGCAATCGAGGCCCTTGCCTCAAACTCCTCAACCCTCGGGGAGTAATCATTTCTCTCACCGCGCCGCCTATATGGGGGAAGAAGCGGAAGCATACTGGAGAGATAAGATCGCCGCGGAGATGCGGCAACAGACAGCCCAGTCTTTAAAAGGGAAGTAGTCACTAAGAAGGGGGAACTTAGTGGCTACGTTGCCAAGGACATGGATGTGATTAGGACTAGTATGTCATGTACTACGGACCTGGACACTAGCTCATTAGGAGTTTTTTCATCTTGTACTTCGGACTCGTCTCGTTGTAATACAATTCTTATT
>JBBPLY010000340.1:0-19141 GCA_038090035.1 Xerocomus nothofagi | reverse complement strand
AGTGGCTTCCACGTCATCATACCTTGATCAAGGACAAGGTTTAGAAACGCCAGGTGGAAAGAACACGATATACATACAACAAATTAATTTTGGCTTCGTAAGCCTGGATGGTCGCCTTCCTTTGGACGTTTCCTTTTGCGGTCCTTAGCATCGGCCGTTCGGGATCCACAATCAATATCATTTCCTTGAATATCCTACTGAATGCAGGTGCAATTCTGTTCGCTTCTTCGATCACAGACCTATGATACTACAGTTAGCATTCCTGGCATTGTTGGAAGGAAACCCTGAGAAGACAGACCAGATTTCGTTCTTGAATGAAGCGACAACATTATCATCGAGCACGTCGACACCATATTCGGAGCGTGGTTCGACCAATACGCCAACCTGATTTCGTGCTCTTCCAAACATGAGTACGCCCTGAAGCAGCGGGCTAGACATGATGATGGTTTCCATCGGTACAGGTACTGTTTTTTCTCCCGAAGCGAGGGTTATCACATCGTCCACCCTCCCGACACTGTCATATAAGTCATTATGGTCAGAGGACAAGGAACCGAACACGCAAAAGAAAACAGACATTTTCCACAAATCTTTGGTCGGATGTTTAACAAACAGATCAGAGGTTGCATATCCCTTCGCGTCTGGAAGGTTCTCCACCGCCAATTGATTGTTCTTCGTCGTCTACGTGCAAGGTGAGCAAACATTGCAGTAAAGAACGGAGAACAGTACACACCAATACTTGACATTCGAACATGTCATCGCCTTGAGGCATCCACCTCACCTGGACGTTTTCCGAAAACTGCATCCACATCCACTCCCCATCCTCAACCTCTTCTCTATCACGAAGAAAGACAGGGGTACCAAATTCCGTTCCACCGTATCCCATGCATATGTTGACACCAGCAGCCCACAACGCATCCCCAACCTTATCGGCCAGTGGACCTCCGCCAAAAACCTGGAAAGGATATGGACAGGTCTGTAGGATACCGACTTAGAGAGAACACTGACCATCCGGTCCAATTTCTTGAGCGTCTCTACGGCTTCCGTGGAAGCTGCCCATTGTTCCAAGAACGTCGGGACTGCCATCACTAACTTGCAATGCGTGCGACGCACGCTATCGAGAACGTTGTCTGGCGTGGGAACGACAGGCACTGTTCGTCGATCGGTGATTGCTTGTGGCGGATAAAGGGCGGCCGTTACGAGACATGTAAGAGGGAGATACAGCTGCATGACCAGACCTAGAAGGTGGAAAGATGGCAACCCCATCGCACCGATGCGATCGCTGGGAGACCGTTTACCAAGATACGGGCTCACTACCCATCAGAAAGTCGATATGAATTACAATGCCCAGGAGTAAGGGTAGAACATACTGTGATTCACGATACAATGAATCTGAGCGATGTAGCTTTGGGGTATCGGCTTGGGGAATCCCGTGCTGCCCGAAGAGTGAATGTACATCGAGAGGGCGTTTGGGTCGGGGCGTGACGCAGAATGGCGATATGAGACAAATGGGTCTGTTTCGACTTCACGCCCGAGTTTTGGGAATGCATAGGATACAGTCGGCATTTCCTCGACCGTGAATGCAAGACCACTGGCAGATCCTTGCTCGTGAATACCATTGATCAAGCGTTGGTGTGCATGGTGCAATGTCACGATCCGCGAACACTTGGTCTTCTTCATCATATCTATCACAGCATCCGGAGAGTTTCTAGGGGATACAGGGAACGGCTGAAGGGCGATGAAAACGGCCCTCGAGTATGGGTATATGGGTGTGCTCACCACTAAGCCCGCAATGAACATGCCAGCAAGGACTACCAGATAGAGGATAGTGTCGCTGTTAGCAATGAGCATGGCGACCTCCCCATCATTGCCAGTACGCTCGGGTCGAAGGGCATGTGCAATTCTGTGGGCAGCACGACCAAACTCGAGGAAGGTAATTTCGGTGATACCTTGGTCATTGGCATAAACCCACATCGGCAACGTTGGGTTGTTCTGCATGTTAAAATCTATCAAATCGTAGAAGAATAGCGAACAATCCATCCGGGGAAGCTTTGGGGTTGAAGCCATTGCCATAGTCACGGTTCTCAGCGATATTGAGTATGAAATATCGGGCTACCACTTAGCGGAACGTTATAAGGATTCACGTAGTAAAAAGTCCGTGGCATCGCTTACTGCTCCACAATCAACAATAGTACACGTGGAGAGTGTACTTGTCGCGAACTGAGATGAAGTGAAACGATCACTGGAATCTTCGGAACCGTCATGGGGACCTAGTCTTGAATTGAAATCTTGGATTCATGCGATCGTAGCATGAAGGTGGCATCGGCGAGTTGCCCGTGACAGGTGTTCCCATTGGTTGTGCTGGAAGGACCATAATGAACCCAAGACCAGAACTATAATCCCAGGGCTCCATGGCACTCGCCGACGATCATGTACAGACAACCGGTAATCTGGGTGAATGCCGCTCGACATTGGAGGGTGACATTCCGAAGGGATCACGCGTGACATAGCCTGAGGGTACGGACTGCATCATCCTGGACATGGAAGTCGGAGCTGATATGATGACCGTAAACATAGTAGAGCCCATTCTGACGAAACGCGGCATTATCAAGACTTGTAGTAGGCGGCGGTAACTGGCAACTCGAAACGCCCGTCAGGGCCCAAGGCTAGTATCTGTAACCTGTTTGAACGCCACTATCCATATTCAGACGTATCGTCCTCTCGCATGTCTCCTGGAAGATAGCGTTTGTGCCAAAGTGCGCAGAGAATAAACTTGATGGCCAAGTACCGAACAGTGTAGTCGATGTTGGTAACGACTCGGAACAAAGAACTGCCACTGGCAGTTAGACTCGTGGCCAGACCGTCCAAAAGAGGCAAGCTGGAAGCGTATCTATCGACGGCTGCCTGCTTGCACGCGCGTGCATCTTTTAGACGGAGCCTAACTGCCAGGCATCATGATAAGTGATTTGCGGCGTCGGCAAAAACCTTGCTTGAGCTCTGTTTTCCTGCCAGTCCCTTACGGGCCCAGGTTTATACGTTTTACCATCAACATGGTGATTTCGGTCCGATGAGGCGTGCGACTTTGTGCCCCATTATGCGTGACGTATTTCATATGGGTACACTAGGGGTGTTGGGTTGGACGTCTCGTTTTTTTTCTGTCTTCGTTCATCAGATCACCTCTCAGACTTGCTTACACCTCCTCAATTCCTCACATCGCGAACGGTAGTATACGGAATATTATGTAATATACTGATATGCTTTTGCCGATCTGTTGTGTCGACCAGCTTTCAACGTTCGCTGCATGGTTGCTGTACATCTACAAGCTGAACAAATAATCCACGCATGACCAGGAATGCCCCGACGAAAGTTGGTATGCTATTAATACACAGCTTAGATGCGGATCACATGATTTCCAACGTCTGTAAGATCATATCGTCGAGAGAAACCTCGTTACGCACACACACGGTGATATCACGATCTGCCGCAACCCTTTTGTATTGCCCGTGCGCCTGCGCCAGCAACAATATTGCACCAAGTGGTTGTCTGAAACGAACAACCAGCCTTGACGCTTTCAGAGTAGCACCCATTTGAGCCGATCTCCGGGGCGAATGATCGGGTTGAGGAACGTCTGAGTCCGGGAGTGAGACCGAGGAGGTGTCTGTACTGCCACAGCCAAGGGATGATTCCCGCGTGTCGTGTTCTGGTTCCGATCCGAGCTCCGAGTCGCTGTCAGAGGGTGATTCCTCCGCATCCCCACTTGAACGGTGACGACGCCCTTGACGAGAAGGGATCGCCCCAAGCAGTTCATGAATCCATGGGAATACAAGGACGAAGTCTCCCGGACCCCGATGCTTTGGCAGAAGAGTTTCGTCCGTGTATATATCTGTATATTCGAGTCCGCTCGCCGAGGCGCGATACACGCGCACCCCGTCAGTTCGCTTGACTTTTCTGAGCGTCGTCAGAGGGAATACGATGCAAGGAAGGTGAAGGTGTTTGTTCGCGCAGCGCGCGATAGGCAGCATGTACAACCTCTGATAAAATGTCATAGCCTGTGTCTCTTCCTCATGAGTCCACGCATGTCGTAAATCGACGACCCGTGTTTCCATGTCTTCTCCCATAGGGCGCACAGTAAGAAAGGCATGTTCATAGACCCTGATGTGATCTGGAAAGGCACTGTTGAACTCGGACGCTTTCCCTACCCAAGCAAGGCAGGAAACGTCGCCCGAACATGCGATAATTTCTTGGAACAGACGGCCAAGCGCGTGTTGTTGGTTCTCTCCATGAATGACAGGCATCGTCACACCAAAAATACCGAAGAGGCCATAGGCCATGTCCACGGGCACCGTCGTCTTGCGTGTCGATGCCAAGCGAAGTTTGACCCGGACGTTTTCTGGACCGGCATGGAAGTTAAGGATCTCGTGTGCAGTGACGCCAGTCGCGTCTTCTAATTCTTGCATGATGTCAATAGATTCTTTATGGTTGAGGTTTGTGTTGTTCAAGTATGGCGTCCAGTCTTCGTAATAGAAACGAACGACGTGCGGTGCAAGAAGTTCTTGTAAGGTCCATCCGCGCGTCATCCAGACACTCCTTTTTAATGCGCCAGCAATCGACCGAGGGGGCGCACCAGTGAGATAAACGATAGTGGCTGCGGAGGAGCGATACCAGTGGAACATGGAGTTGATGGAACTTTCAAACTCGACATCCTTGTTCTTGTTGATACAACATGTATCACTCCAAGCCCATCGAAACTTGGCATCACGCGCCAAACGACAAAACCGCTGGAGTTTCACAACAGCAGGTGAGGCGTCCAGTTCGTATATAGACTTGTCCCAAACGTCTGCTAGTTCGAGTTCTTTCTCTTCCCATCGATGAGAAAGCATCACGTATTGAAAATATCGTCTAGTGACCGTGTTGATACGCTCCCGATGTAGTTGGGTGGACATGGATGAGACCAACTCTTGGAATATCGGATCCTCTTGGAATATCTTTTTCCGCATTTCGGCATCACAGAGTCGCCCACTCGTCGTATCAATGAGACGAAAAGGGGACCCACGGACACAGTCTCTAAAAACTTCCAAAATCGCTGCTTTCGCATCTGATGGGTCGATGTATTTATCACGCAGATCTACAAGAATGAAGGTCGCATGGAAATTATCGATGATCGTGAACAACTCACGTCGAATCTCTGGATCGAGTGAATTTTCTAACATCGAGATCATCGTTCTCAGAGAACCGGTCGCGTCTCCAAAGCGCTCCAACTTGTGTAGTGCTGCATTTTTCCTTTCATACCCCCAGGGGGAAGTAGGATTCAATTTGATTGCCTGATCGACACGAGTTGCTGAATTCGATCAGAGTACCATCGTGTCAGCGAGTACACGCACCTCGTCTGCATCCTTTAACGCATCTTCCCATAAGCATGATGCCCCGCGTGCCTCGCTGCGTTTCACGAATAAGGTTGCTGCTAGCAGTGGGACCGCATTAACAACCAAAGCTGCCGAGTACTGAGTAATGGCATAGTCATGATTCTTGCTGTCCATGGCCACGTCGCCCTGGTTTTCCAGCATCGTGGCACATTGGGACTTGAAATCTGAATGGAGCATCCGAGGAGTCAGGCGTTAACCCAACTAGAATGATCTGAAAGCTTACCAGCGAGCCATCCAAAAAGTTCACTCCTTAGTTTTATTTCATCTTTGAAGATGCATTCAAATTCTCGAAGGACATCTATTATCTCTTGTGTGCTCCCCGTGGCATAGCATGCCTTGCACGATTGCTGGTAGATCGTGAGCCTCAAATCATCAAATACCCAGCCACTGATCTTACGAAACATCCCAATGAGTTCTCCCAGCTAGATTGGGAGATTGTCTTACGAGGGAAATAGTATCCGTTGTTGAACATTGGCCAGACGGACAGAGTTCTCTTGCTTGGGAGAACAAAGGTAATGCCCTCGTGTACTGCTGACTTTCCATGGCATCTGCCGCAAGGAGAGCATACATTTTTGCCTAGATGTATACGCTGAGCACGGAACCTGAACCTACAATGCGACCACTTGCCTGGACGAAAGCACAAGGAAGTTCAACATCTGGAGAACGAACAACTAGGTCCTTTACACGACGTATGGCTTCGTCATGGAGCCCAGCACCAAAAAAGGTGATTACCTGAATGTGGAGATAGTCTGAAAGACCCGAGTTATGCGGCTACATGCGTACCTTGATCAGGCTCATGAAATCTCTTTCTTCCTGATCACAGATTTGAAGTGCAATATCGAGGGTCTCCAATGCAACATTGTGCTGTTCCTGACCAGACAGCGCAACGCTCTTTACAAGCAACGCTACGGGCGATTCCTTGATAAAAAGCGACTTGGAAACAGTTCAACATTAGCCAACGTAGTCGTGAAGATGAAAGGGTAAGCTACCGCCTGTGCGTCGTCTAATGCCTCATTCCATTGTCGTAGTCGTGCTCGGACGAGGGCCCTGTTAGCAAGATGGTAGTGTAAAGGACCTGAGCTACGTCTAATTTCATTCGAGAATATTTCTTCGGCTCTGGCGAACTCGGCTCGCCTCCACGAAACATACGCTGCATTGGTTATATCTGTTAACTGTATCGCGATGTTCGCATATTTGATGAGTGAGACCGTAATGATGGCTCGAACAAACATGATGGCTTACGATTGGGCACGAGTTTGAACGAGAGGAGGAAGTCAAGCGAGTGGTTAAAGACTAAGAGATAGAGTAAATAACACCAGGTGATGAATATTGCAGATGAGTCGAAACTTACATGAAAGAAATAGGACATCGGAAGAACCTTTCGGAGATTCCATATGGAAATTCTGCCGTCCCTTGTGCCACTCAGGAGCCGACTATCGTCAGATGATATTTCGGCACCAAGTACCTCGCCGGTTTGTTTTAAAAGGCCGATCTCCGATTGTGTGTGCACATCCCAGATCTTGATAGAACATTCTGAACTGCAAGCAGAGAGGATAAATTTGCCGTTGTTCGAAAGGAAG
The DNA here is from genome assembly GCA_038090035.1 of Xerocomus nothofagi. Classification (NCBI taxonomy): domain Eukaryota; kingdom Fungi; phylum Basidiomycota; class Agaricomycetes; order Boletales; family Boletaceae; genus Xerocomus; species Xerocomus nothofagi. The sequence continues at coordinate 12,141 of JBBPLY010000340.1, read as the reverse complement.
AGTGTGGAGATGGAATCAGTGTGAGGGTGGCCTGGCCACTTCGACATGGTCGGCATCGAGCATGAGGGGTCGAAAGATAGAATTGACCCCCGGTAGCAACCAGCAAAGAGAAGAATGCCATCATTGGACCAAGAGAGCGAGTACGCTGGATCTGTCGGAATGCACGTCACATATTGATTACCACCACTGCAAACGTCCCAGATGTGGATCGAGAAATCCCACCCAGCGCTGGCGAGACGGTCACCCGTAGGAGAAAACCGGGCAGACAAGACCGACTGGCTCTGCTTGAGCGGACCCGCAAGACGTTGTCCCGATTCCAAACACCAGATGATCACCGTTCCGTCACGCGAACCACTTGCGATTTTTGACGCGTCTGGTGATACGTCGATTGCGGTGATTTTCTGCTCGTGCGCCTCGATGGACTCGACCACTCTTTCGTGAGTAGTCGCGTCCCAGACTGCGACCTTTCGACCTCCAGTCCCGACGACTATGACCCATTTGCCGTCCTTTGAGACGACTGCCGGGATCAATACACCCTCGGAACGGACCGGTTTCCCCACTTCACTGGCATGGTCACTGCCCTCTTCTACCATCCACAGTCGAAACATTCCATCCTTCCCGCCAATGACGATACGCTTTCCGTCGGGTAAGAATCGCACCGATGATATCGCGCCCTGCTGGGTATCAATGTGACGGGGTTCTGGAACTAGTGGGGTCAGAAATCAACCTTCCAATAAGCCGACGCCCGCATCATAACAGGCCTTTACCATTATGTTCCGCTCCTTCGATTGTCGAAATACCCTCTGCAAGTGAGATTACGCTGTCAAGCCCGCCAACCCTCTGTCGTTCTATGGACGCCTCGGCTCTCGGTACGTCAGGCACGTCTGGTGTTGAGTTTGGCAATGGTATATTACCGGTTGTTGGTGATCTTCTCGAGCTCCGCCATGGAATGTGAAACTTGGACCACATGGAGAGCAGAGTCGGAAAGAGACGAGTGATCTAGGGTCGTCGTCAATCGTCGACTCGTCGCACTGCCCAGCGGCGGAAACTTTCCCAAGGCACTCGGAAAGCCGAAATTTTGACCACAGACCGTCCTAGACTCTAGTGCTTCATCCCATGACTGCAGTAAGATGAAAATCATGCACTTGACCCGATGTATAGTTTCAAGCAACGACGAGGTCTTGGTGGGAACTTCTAAGCGACGAGCATGCGATGATTGCGACATGTGAGCGTGGTGGAACTTGAACTCGTTCTCTTGTCAGCGTCGCACTAGACGTCGGACAGACTCGGATCGCCTATCATGTCCAGCCCATACACTTCCACCATCAACGACCTCATCGCGGGTAGCTTCGGAGGTGCCGCGCAGGTGCTCGTCGGCCAACCCCTCGATACTATCAAGACCCGTGCACAAATTGCGCCGAGTGCGTCGACGTTTCTCTCTCCATCGCGTCGTTTTGCCTCATTCCCCGTCCCGGTAATACAGAAGGAATGTTTGTGAGTCGTGTATCCTCCCCATTCATCGTGTTGTTCAAAGGTATGGCAGAAAGGGCCCATGGATATCCTTGCACAGACGATCCGAAAAGAGGGTTTTTTCGCGTTGTACAAAGGTATGCACTTCTCTTGTATTTATGTTGTGCATCGGCACTCACTTCATACCACTTCCACTACAATATGGACTACACTATACTTCCCTAGGCATGGCCAGTCCGCTTTTCGGTATCGCTGGAGTAAACTCTCTGCTTTTCGCTGCCTACGTAGCATCAAAGCGAGTCGTCTCTCCCTTTCCAGATTTAAGCATCCAACAAATTGCCCTTGCTGGTGGTATGGCCGGTGCTATCAATGCCATTCTCGCCAGTCCTGGTAAATTCAATCGCCCACGCCCAGCTATATCGCCTGATTCCCCACGCCTTGATTCCTAGTTGAGATGTTCAAAGTTAGGATGCAAGGTCAGTATGGCTCTGCGAGCGATAAGCGGCTCCGGACTGTTGCAAATGAGATGTGGAGAGAATGGGGTTTTACAAGAGGGATCATGAGAGGGTATTGGGTGAGCTTTTCTTATTCCAAACTCGCTAAATATCCGTCCATAGAGCGTCATGTCGAGTTCCACCGGCATGTCCATTTTTTATTAACCTCGGCACATTGGATCGCCGTTTTCTTTGGGGCTTTAGATTTGGAATGTGTTTTTCTGACTGGGACGTTTCACTAGATTACCGTGGCACGAGAAATACCTGCATACGCTGGGTAGGTAACACATTGTCTACAACCTCTGGTTAAAATGTGACCCGTGTAACTAGGTTCTATGCAGGTGAGCCTATCTCATCCCACGACGACGCTATTTACAACCCACCCGCAAAATTATGTCCCCATGTGTCACTTATTTCGGTCTGTGCCATGCGAAGCATTTGAATTCTCGAAGCGAAAATTCCAAGGGATATATGGTCAACAGGTGCCTGTATGGGCACTCCTCGCGAGCGGATCAACTGGAGGGGTTCGTATAGTTTCCCGTCACCATTCTTTCATTTGGCTGATGCGCGTCGCATTTGATTTACGTCGACGTAGATCGCCTATTGGCTTTCGTGTTATCCCCTCGGTACGCATTTTTCACCCTGTTGCCCATAATCAGGTCCATGCCCTGCCCCGATGCTGTCTTCACACCATACATCTCTTTAGACGTCATCAAATCCCGTATTCAGCTGCGTCCTACACCCCCAACGTCCCGTCCGTGGACCTACATCAACGAAGAGCTCAGAACGGTCGTCTCCGAAGGCGGATTGTAAGTCCCACTGCATCACTCTTCCTCTCCGGAAACTGTGTTGATTGGACGGTTATGTTCCCCAGCAAGGGACTGTTCAGGGGTTTGAGTCCTTCGCGTGAGTCTCCTCAGGTTTCGTTCTTGATGGCGTTCAAGTCATCGACACAATTCTTCTATCATCACAGTACTCAGAAGGTGAGATCCAATTTGAAGGGAATAAGTGAGCAGGAGTCACAGCATTCTGTACAGTATACCAGCTGCTGGAAGCACGTTCGCAGCGTACGAGTTGACGCGGGGTGAGTTACCTCTATCTCGGGTGGTTGTAAAATCGGAGGTGACGTGGTTCTTTTACTGGTTCTGCAGAGTTCTTGAGAGAGTCGACCGGTGCATAGTCCTGGGGTGACCGAAGCAAAGTCCAAGTCAGTGTATGTAATGCACGCAACGCTCGGTCGGAGAGACCAGGCTGTCTCCGAAGTCGGATGGATTTGGTCCCATTCCACCGTGTTTGTCCTGACCAACTACACGATCATTAGAGTTGCTTATTTGCATTAATCGAAATCAAAAGTTACTCCTGCCACTCACAGCAATCTGCTATATATCATCATGGTGCTTGAGAAGCAAGCCACAAGCCTACGAGTACGCCACGGGAGGGAGGGAGCAGGAGTTCCACCAGATTGGCCGTCCCTCACGACGGGGGTATCGGGTCCCCGTACCGCCTCCCGGGTCTGTCGGATGAGATTACACTTGCCAATCTATGGATTGTACGACTGTCATCGCATGCTCATGAAGGCGGCAACCCCATGAAGTACTACTATGGCATGTGGCAGGCGTTGACCGCCAGTGGCGCCAAGCTTGTCACAACAAATTGAACCCGAATCGGTGCAGCGATCCACCACCAACACTGGTATAATCCCGTGACGATCGCACGCACATACACGTACTGAACTTCGGATAGTCTGGCATGTCAAGACGTGCCAAGGTGAACAAGCAGGTAAAACAACCCGGGGCACGCCAAGATGCTGGCGTGTCACCTCAGCTTTGTCTCTTGTGTTGACCTGCGACCGGCAACGTTTACGCCTGGGAACGCATCCTCTGGCACAGTTTGGAGATACTATGCCCTACACCTAGTCCGGCACCCACCCTCAATTCGGCACTCCGCTAATGTACACAATTCTTGTCAATCTGGTGCATAGCAATTATTTTCCATACTATACCTAGGTCTGCGAAGTTGAACGAACAAAAACAATGGAGTAGTTCTTGAGATCGTGAAGTTGGCCTTTGTAACGCCAACTGTCACTCGCCGAGCATCCGCCGAAGCGGAGGTTTAAATATGACCGTTACGCGAGACGCGCTCATTTGACACAATCGCGCGTCGCAGGTCGACCGGTCATCGTTACCGGCAATGGCGGCCGTCAAGCTTTCAAGGACAGCAAACTTCCACAAGGGACCCGGAATACGAGACCCGAATGGAGCTCGCTGTCAAGGGCTTTCTTGATGGCCTCACAAGACAACACATGCAGCGGCGAAGGCCCACAAAGTGAGCATCTCCCTGCCGAACAAGTTTTGATTCACGTCAAATTGCAGGCTGCCCGTCAGACGCTCAGCGTATGCCCTTAACACATAGATTACGTCGATTGTAGCTCTAGTAGCCTAATCAATTTGTGTCTATCACTCGAATGTCGGAGTTGGTGTGGAGTCTGAATCACGCGCGGTGACAAAACGTGACGCCGAACTGAGGGTGGGTGCCGGACTAGGTGTAGGGCATAGTACTTGCAATGCTGCGCTCATAGCTCAATCGTGAGTCCTAGGTGTGCGCACGTTACATATAAAGCGGCGCAAGAACTTCAGCGCATGAGTCATGACGCCACGCGACGACGGTCCGGGGGCGTCCCATATCCAGGCTGGCCCTGGGTCCGATCGTCGTTAAGTTCGACAAGCCATTTGCTGGCGATGGAAGTGCGTAGCACATAACGCGCAACGTGTCCAACAAATCGGAACGGCGGGGATTACGTTCATATCCGCCATGTGGAGTCGTAGATCGAGCCATTTGGCATTGACATTACAACAGACGCATGTCTGGCAGCACCGCGCCGCGCCGTCTCCACCACCCGTTTAAACCGCATATGTATAGTGCAACGAGGGTGACGAAAAGTCAGGTTGGTAACGGTGCGTGTCCGATTCATGAAACCATCCGTCCTTCGTTTTCCCAAGGAACACCACGTCCGACTCGTCAGTTCAACTAGACGACCGTAACGAATGGGCGATGGCAACTCCCAACCGGATACGGATGTTTGTGTGTACTGCTCTGTTCCGGTGTGTGGTCCGTGATGCCCCGCTTGCGGCACGTACCGATGCAGATGTGACACTACCCTGTTTCCCACTGGAAACAATGTGACACCATCCAGACCAGGGGCCACTGGTCACCATGCATTTGCCTGGTATGATTCTGGACTCATAGAACTGACCAGTCACAACACAAAATCGATTGGCCGCATGCCTGACGTCTGGTTGACACGAGTCACTTCCGACGGAAGGCAGGTACAGTACTTGAAAGCGTGATAGAGTCGTTTTGGCAGTGGGAGCACGGGGACCTCGATTGGCGGTAATGAGGAAGGGTTCCAATCAGAAATTCAAGAGCTCGACGCTCTGAATCAAGACCGAGTATGGCATACTGTAACCTGAACCTCGAAGGTGAGCACGTTTCCAAAGAGGAAAGTTGTACAGCGAAGACGCACTCTCCAAAGGCGTCTCTGTAACTTTCTCTTGATCGAACAGACTATAAAGGCAGCAACTGATCGCACCCAGCTCGCACCACACGTCTTTGTGGATACCAAATGACGGACAACCTTGAGGACGGTAGCTTCAGAATCGTTTCTCTCGTTGAAGGCAACCCCCGCGTCGGTATCGACGGCACGCAACCTGCCACCCAAACTGTCCGTGTCGGCGGACCGTCTGTTCAAGAAGTATGATTGTTCCTCGTTGCGAACCGGGATAAAAGCACTCACTCCTGACAGTGGGTGTTGCGCAAAGTTGGTGACAATATACGGCTCAGCATAGGGATATATTCCTTCATTGGGGAAGATGGCCGCAAGGTTGCTGTTTCCATCAACGGCGAGGAGAATGAAAAATGGAAAATTACCTACCAAGAAAGCCAGGACGCTTACACGTGAGCAGCGTTTGTTCTTATACACCGTGTACCTGCTCCGCTCATCCTTTCGTTGTTCAGGATCGCACCGACGGATACACCTTACCATGGATGGACAGTCATATTTGAGGGCCTTGAAGACAATACCGAAGTAACGAGCTCTCCCTGTTGATGTGGTAGTTTTCTTATCTGTATCATAGATCGAAATTAAGCCTATCATATCAACGAGATCGATCCCGCCATACTTCTTACCGAGTCAATTGTTTAGATTCAAGCCACTGGACAAATGACAAGAGGGCGTATGTGCAGTCGTGTCCCAGTACGAGGCTAGGTGTTATGGGGGCTGCATTCCAAATGTCGTTGTAAATCTTGAATGGAAAGTGTACGATCATCGTTACGCGGTTTTACGTGCCCCGACACGATAAACATGAGGTAGCGTTCCAAGGAGAGATCGAAAGCGGTGATCGTCGACGAGAGCAGCCCCTCTGATTCGCACCCTTTCATGGGAGCAATAATATGTACCGGGGGAGAAATGATTCCGTGCATGAGTCCTGTCTCACGCGCCGCCAAGCCCCTCAAATGCAGCGCTAAATGAAACAAAACGTGAGAAAAGGAATTATTCAACAAGGTGCTGGGAAGATGTGTCCCGCTTGAAGCTTGAATGCTGTACCATAAGGAAGCGGCGTAGTCTCTCGAGTGGCGCATTGGAGGGAAATAAGAGATGGGGCGGTAACTTGATTGACAAGTCCTGTCAAGTGTCAAACTTCATTGAAGGCCTTGTCACCGGGATCGCTCAGTACCGAGCACAAATACCTCTGTGTTAGATTGGCACATGGTCGCTGTTCAAGCGCTCGTTTGTGGGCCGTAATCGGCGTGACGGACATTGACACGATGCATCAATCGTGTGCATGCACCTCAAGTATCTGGGTCCTACGCAAGGCAGTTCGGCTCTTCGGTGGCCTGTAATAAACTGGATTATGATGAAACAGCTACTGGAGCCAAGGACCCGCAGGGCCGTTTTAAATATAGATGTACATGAGACGAAAGCCGGATGCCATGATGCAGTTGCCGGTGTCCTTCGTTGGGAAAGAACTCTGAATACGTGATCTCTTCAAGTTTCATCGATCGAAGAAGCATTCGAGGCGGACTGGGAGAGGACACTGTGAGACACGAGATATTAACGCATGCAACGGGCAGCAAAGTTCGTCGAGGACACAAAGGTTACCTGTCAACCAACCTGCAGTGAACGTCCGATTAGCATCTCGACGTAAAGCGAAGCCCCCCCCCCCGTGAAGATGGAGAAGGGTCAGAATACTTGCCAATGTTTTTAATAGCCCGTCGTCTGGTACTAGGAGTACAGCCTCGTTTTTGAAATTTTGAACGGGCGCTGCGCTCTTAAAATTGACCCGACTACCGTTGCTTATCGCGAGTTGGTCCGCTCGCTTGCACTAGTAGCGACTTTCCTTTTCTCATCTATTTCTTCGCCTCGCGGTTCGTTTCCGCCTTTTTTTTTTTTCTTGTTCTTCGAGCCTTGTCCATGTCCTCTGCACTGGCAGGCATGTCTTCGAGCTCCTCTCAAGAAACCACCTCAACCGGTACCTCTTTCTCCTCTCAACCGTCCTCTGCTTCCTCCATCTCCAGCGCTGACGATTCGTCCACACCTTCCTCAGTGCCCACCAGTTCCACCCAGCGGAATACTTCCAGCAGTCCAGCCACCACCCCGACGACTACACCCCAATCAACCCCTGCACAAACATCTTCGCCTGCGACCCAAACCACATCCTCGTCCTCATCAGGTTCGACCTCGTTCACCTCCACCGCCACACCGACGACCAGCCAATCCTTGCTCACCTCCCAGCTCACAACAACCTTTTCGTGTGTTTCTCGCTGCTTCGTTTCCGATTTCCACCTTTGACCATATCCTCCTCTAGTTCGACGAATGCTGCAGGTTCTGTTGTCTATGTCACATCCATAGTTCCCGACGTCATCACCACTTCCATCGGTTCGGGCACAGGTGGTGGTGGTAGTAGCAGCAGCAACTCTCATACAGGCGTCATCGTCGGTGCCGTCGTTGGTGGTGTCGCCGGAACAATTCTGTTAGCACTCTTGTTCTTCTGCATCCGGAGACGAGTCCGCAAGGACGACTTTGACGGCAACTTTGACCCCGACCGTGTCGTGGGACACACCGATCGCGGAGGTGGCACTCTCCCCAATGTCGACCTCGCAGAAGACGTGACACCATTCCCTCAACCGTACACCGACCAAGGTAGTTCAAGCATGCGTCAGTACGGCGAATCACCATATATCGCCGCTTCTTCGTCGCTCGCGCCGAGTGGACCTGCTAGCACCGAGTTTTACCCACCCGGCTCGGGCACATCGGCCTCGGGTGCTTATTTGCCTCCAATCGACATGTATGGTTCGGGTGCGATGGACTGGCACAGTCCACACCTGGGGAGTCAAAATGTAACGTCGACCAAGGAACGCGAGGCGATGGGACGCAATGGACAGCGTTCAGGGCCGGGTTCGACGACGCGGCCAGAGGGCGCCGAAGGCAGTGACGATGTCGTTGTGCATCGGGACGCGGGTAGGGCGCCAGCCGAGGAACATGTGCCACCGAGGGAAATTCCACCTGCATACGAGTCCATCCCGCAGGATTGAGCGTCGAAAAGTGGCCCCGAGTCGCTTTTTTGGACGTGCTCCCTCTCTTGTTGATGTACCGTGATGTGTTGAGTATCTCATACAGACATTACCGGCTCATGGTCCCGACGAACGCAAAAAGCGACTTTTCTGTTCCCGCATGAAGAGATCTGACGTTCTTGTTTTCCGTGACATACTTATGCCCATAGTTGACGCTCACGATGCCCGTTCCAACGTACCTTACAATACCGTATTGAACACTGACATGCATGTACATCCCACCCAGTCAATGTTTTCCATGACTCGTCTTCTACGTAACTTTTCTATTTTAAGGCCCTTTTCTTCCGTTTCTTGCGTTCGTACATACTCATTGCTGCATTGACGGGACTTCAGTCGACTCGTCACTTGGACACATCGTGTAGGTGGTGTGGTGTTGGTTGGCCCGGGGCTAATCAGATAGGTAATTCCATCGACCTGCCAGGGACGACTGCCAGTGCGCGGCGGCGTGGTCGCTCTGTTCATTGAGAACACAATTCTCATCCATAAGTACTGGCTCATCTGTCAACCGCCGAAAGTCGGCAAGCTGTCCCGACCACCTCTATATGTAATCCACGACGCATAGCCTCCCGCAAGGCTCAAACTGGAGCATTCATTTCAGCTGCTTTGACAGATTAGTATCAAATCACAAACTTCGACTTTGTTTATCCGAAGTGTTATTTCTGGCGACCCAACTTACCCAACCTACTTATGCTCTGCTTGGCATCACAATCATGGAACCCAACACCCGTCTTAGTTTCAGTGATGAAAGCACATGTCCGTACTACACAGCGGGTGGACATGAACACACCAACCGACTTAGTTCGGTTACCTTCGAGGAGTAGACCCCGCTCCATTCTTGGAAAGTTTGGCTCGAACCGGCGTCCGGTCAGGCCTCGGGCTCAGTGACTTGTGATCGCTGTTCCATCACCGCGGGGCCGATGCTCGGGCATTCATATCAAGAAGGCTTTGCAGCGAGTCTGATTTCACTCGCACTGCGACAGTTCACCCTCTCCCACTTTCCACGCCGACCACAGAGTGTTGCCTTCATGGCCGACCTCGACTCTTCAAGATTCCATGGTAGCGATAGTTTCTCGGCATTTTCAAACGAAGAAATACTCTCCACCACTATACGTGGGGGACACCTTCCCAGTGAATGTACGTGTCCGTTCCTACCTCGCTAGACACCTGATGACAGCGACCACCCGATTATCCCAGCCCTCCTTCATGATGACAATAAAGAACATCCTCCCCACCGGGGCAATCGTACCCTTCGTTACATGTGCTACGGCCTCCATGGATTCCTCGTCGTCATCCATATCGCGCTCGTCGGGATGCTTTTCACTCATCCAGAGCACAAAATATCAGTTCCGCTTAACAGTACTACCCTTGTTATAGGTGTGAGGATGTGCCTCCAAGCATTTTACTCTGTAAGTCTCTCTGAACTCAATATGTCGACCATACCTTCATGCAGACGGTGTCCGTGATAATGTACAGATATACACCGCAGGTCTGGTGGTCATTACACAACGGCTCGCCCTATCTGCGGCCATGACGAAGCGTCAAAAGCTCACGGCTGTACATGACATATCTAGTGCTTGGAACGGAATCGGTTCGGTCATGAACACAATGTGGCAACAAACCAAGGTGGTATCAGTGCCATCCATGATACTCCTCACCTTGACCTATCTGGCCTGCATTTCCGGCTTGCACATCATTTCCTCCTCCATCATTGAATTTGAAGCTTTTAACAATACTGTTGCGAACGTCGTTCCGTCGACACTAGCATGGCCATCTCCCTCTGTTGATCTCACTAGTCTTGATTGGGACTTGATCTCACCTTTCATGGAGCTGTGGCCACTGCTACCTACTGCAAAGGGGCTGAGTGGGAGCACTCTGTTTGATGTGCCATCATCTGATTATGCTTACACTGAGGCATTTGTAAATGCTACCACCATCAGTGCTGAGTGTGGCCTTCTTCAATCGAATGCCTCAGCTGTTGTTGTTCCACAGAATTGCAGTACTTCAAGTTTATCTCAGCTTGTCTGTATGAATAGTGTCAATGTTAGTGGACTTGGTGAGGTGGATGTGGAAGTACAAGGTGTGTATATTATCTAATTGTGTTCTCTCTTTGACTGACTGAATGGATTGATTAGCACAACCAAACATGGTGGCTTCAACTTCATGGTCATCTCAAGATCCTTCTGTGAGTGGTATGTTTTGATCTGATATAACACTCATCTATAAGGACATTACAGTCCTGTCCACTATGTGGGAACTATATTGTCATTCAAGCCTCTACTGGAATGAATCTGGGAAATTTAACTAGTAGTGAAGTGCTTCAGGTGGATCTTAATGTAACTGGGTTGACAGGTGAGGCATGAATGGATTTTAGTGTTATTTGTCTCATTTCTTTTCAGCTGCTCTTGCAGATGTTGATATTTCAAGCACTTCTTACTTTCCTGCATGTACTCTGAATGTAACACCAGCAAGACCTCATCTTTCCATGCAGGATGGACTGGTGGATAATACTGTATTTTCATCCAATTATACAGACCCTGCACCATGGTCCTTGTGGTCCCCTAGTTCCACCACCAGGACTGATTTGGTTCAAATGGTTTGTAGTTCTATTGTGTTTATATTATATCCTAGCTTGATGCCTTCATTCAGTTCAATCGTGTCCAGGATAGTGGAACAGCAGTGTTTTCATTAACAGACTTTTACCTCAAGCAAGAAAACAACTTGAACCCAAATACATCTGGTCAGCTTTATGGTGTTCTTAGTCCTGCTGACCTGTAGGGATCTTATTTGATGATAAATTTATGCTGATTAACTTGAGATAGATATATAAATAACTTATTGGACATTGGTCTTCCATCATATTATGGACAGGTGCTTCCAGGACCCATAGTTCTTGAACAGTGGCAATTAGAGAATGCTGTTGCTCAAACTGCAGCTGCCATGGTATGGATAGGTATGTAGATAATCACATTTCAATGGTCACTATGGTTGAATAATCAACAGCAAGTGTAGTTGGATCTGGTGGAGGATATCAGCATGATCAGGGAATCAGCCTGATTACCAACCCTATTCTTGAGCTCAGACTCAATGTATGTTCCAATATTCAATCATATTCTTTCAGTTATTGATCTGTGGAACAGGTGAGCACAGTGCCAGTAAGTTACCTCTAGCAATGATACAGCACATTTTAATTATTCAAAGGTTGTCATTGGCTTGTTTACATCCATCATGCTACTGGTTATAGTGGCAAGGATGCTTCATGACTCACATTTGGCCTATTCCAAGGCATCAGTCACTATCCCAGATGTTCTAGGACTGATGTGGCTTTCTATCCACTCCACAACCTTGCATAATATCGTGAGGGATATGGGAGAGCCTATTCCAGACCAGTTGAGATTGAAGGGCATGAAGGCAGATGTTGGTGACCTAAGACAATAGGCGCAACCAAACACTAAAGCAGGACTTAGAGGTATAGAGACGAGAATGCCAGAGGGAATTCCAGCAAGAACTTGACTAGAGTTCTGCTGGCGTTGTATTCATACTATATATA
>JBBPLY010000338.1:0-19239 GCA_038090035.1 Xerocomus nothofagi | reverse complement strand
ATGGCTTTCACTCAATCAAGATAGCGATGGGACCGCCATTTGGCTGGAACAAAAGTTCAACGTGCTGGATTCGGGGGAGTGGATAAACGACAACGTGTTCCATGCATCGATCTCGAAAGACCATGTTGAGTTGGCGCATTCGTACCCCAGGGTCGTCGTATTCGAACGTACTCCCCTGACGGGTGTAACGGACACTCTGGAAAGGTGGGATAAATCTTGTTCTGTTTGACATATTCTGAGTGGAGATGTACAGGAAATATCGCGTTCTGGAAGATTGTGCTCGCTTACCTGAAATCATCGAGGCAATTTTTCCGGCGGACCGACATCGTGTGCCCTCATTATTATGCGTCGCATGGTCTGAACGAGAGCCAGATTCGTCCAAGGATTTCGATGATATGGTTGGTCGAATGTTGATTCACTCTTGCCCTTGTTCACGTCGTTTACAGACTAGTTCGATGGTGGACGGCGGCATGCTGACGTCAACGCACGAACTCTTGACTTCTACGGCTGCTTTAGATATGGAAGCCAAGTTTGAAGAATTGTTGCACGTCGTTTTGTTTGATCTCGAAGGCCGACTCGTGAAACGTGTCTCCTTGAATGGTGAGTCAAGGTAAATATCCTAATCGTTCGGCCGTTCACACGCGTATCGCCTGCAGATCTTTTCAAGATTTGGGAACATCAGTGGGAGGAGATGAGGAGGTGGCTTGGTGACTACATCGTTTATGGAGAGTGTGAGTTTCTTCCGTGCATGGGATTGGAAGTCGATTGTTGATAACATTTGAGAGAATTCCCTCGCAGGAGTCTCGTTATCGTATCCTTCAGGACGACTAGTAACCGTTGATGGTGTGGTGGCACAAGTACGTGCGCTGTCTTGCGATTGTGCCACTCCTGCTGACCAGCCTGATCTTCAGCTAGCAGTGTCGTTCCGACTCGTTTCAAGTCATGACGTGCGCTGCTCGTTGTGCCGTCATCCAGCATCCCCTCCCATCAATATCGACGACGTCCCCGAGTCTAAAGTTCCGGCGTCTCCTGCACCCGTATCCGATCTCCACTTGTATCCGGGTTCGACGGCTTAGATTCATCGCCGCGCTCGTTCCCACCACTTTCTGGACATTCTTGGTCGCTATGGGCAGCACCTGATATGGCCGTTTTGCCGCCCGGGTCGTCGCGCTCGCCTCAGGTGAACTGGGCTCCTTTTCTCTGGCTATTCGTGCGGCTGTTCTACGTCTTCGTCAGCCATTCAATAGCATACTCTACGCCTCTCTGTTTCCCTGACGTGTACGCATCACTGCCGGTAAGCCCGAAGTCGTAGCCCGTATGCCCAATGCCTCCTCGAGCTCGACATTCGGGGGTTCATTCCGTTGTTTCGCGGCTTCGTCTGGCAGTGTCCGTGACCCAGGTGAGTGGTTTGGTGTGGTACCGAATTGCGTGGGTAGCTGACGTTCGTCTTTCTTAGCTCCTGTGCGCCGTGCAACTTCCCCTGCATCACGCCAGTACCGTTCGGTGTGCCATCGCTCCCGTCACTTCTTCAGTACTCCTCAAGACGACTCATCTGCCGTATGACTCGTTCGTCGCGATTATGTTCTCCGTAGGGTCCAATGGCTCGTCAGGTGAGTCCGGTGCCTGTATATCGATGTTGCACGTATCTTCGCTACCTCAAGGGTCATCTGGGTGGTTCGTTGCAGCTCCTAGTATTTGTTTGATTTGCAACAATCAGGCATAGTTCTACACTCTTCGACCTACGGGTGTGTGGAAGAATGGCTTTATCCTGGCGAGCACCGATCATGGGCGGACTTGTTAATACTCAAACCAACACTGTGTGGTCGATGTCCTCATGCTCACGATGACTCAGTGTAAGTATCTACATGTAATGGATAGAAACGTCCAGATCAATGTGTCCCGTCATGTGCCCCCGCGCGAAAACAAGAAACACACGACGGAAGCGTGAACGCAAGGCTAGCTCTGCCTGTTTGCTCGTGATGCTGGTCCACGGTAAGTTTAGTAATGTAGAAGCGATGGAAAGCGATGCGTACCAGTATATGGAATCCGGGCGAGGGTTCAGACGAGCTGTTCGCTGGTTGCGCCTGTTAGGACGTGAGACATCGGGGAAAGCTCTACAATAAATAGACAAAGACGCACTGAGCCTGCTTCCGTCCTCGCGGTCATGGGCTGTAATGGTTTATTTGCCTGTTGTGCCTAATAGTTCCTCGACGGTCGTGACAAGGTGTATCTTTACCAGAGAAAGACGTACAGTGCCCGTTTCTTTTACATCCGCAGGGCCTTTCCTGCCATGTGAGGTATCGTTGTTCGATCTGTCCACATCCTTTGCAGACGATGGACGCTGTAACGTGTGATGGGCCCTGTATGCAAATCCAAGGAGCCACAAACCTGGAGTTTGACGATAGTCCTTGCAACTGCTCGCTAGCAAGGTACGTTGGACGTTTGCATCAAGCCGTTATAAAAAGAAGAACACTCACTCGCTTACGTCGACCTGCAGCTATCCACGAACGCTCCTCGTTCGCTCTCGCTGGTGAATGAGAAGGAGATTGACGATCGACGAGTTCGCTCGACCTCCTGGAAGTTCGTTCAGGCTTATGTGAGTCCGGGTTCTTCTTGCCCTTTCTCCATAACCACTTTTTGAATGTAGAACGGGCCTGGGATGATTCGACAGTGTCGACATTTCCCTCTTGGCGTGCCTCTCGAGAGCACGTCGCGGCTGGGACACCAGTGGAGCGTGATATGCCACGGAACGAGCGCTGATCCTCCGGATGATTGGCAGAGGAGGTCGGGGATGGCGGCTCCAGGAGCGTCAATACAGAGGCTGTAAAATAATACAAATATCACCAACCTCGTCATAGTCGAACTGTGGAGCTGGGGTGTCGGATGGCACCTCGACCTACGTGATCGTGAGGACTCGCTTCAACGAGGGGGAAATTTGAAATTCATACGTCGAGGGGATCATCACCGTGTGCCTTGGGCTTGGATTCCCCAGGATCCTCCTGTTGCGGGTGCATAATGAAGGGATCAGTACTACGACCCTCTCGGCACAGGAAAGAGAGATCCTACCAGGTCATGACCATCCGAGTCCAATAGCTTTTCATCCCGTACGTATAGTTTGTTAGCGTGAGATGGATTTGAACGCCCAACACTTACGTTGAAAGGGCCATATGCGTCGGGGAGAATCTTGCCGAGGTAATGAATGTTAATTTTCCCGTCATGTCTTCCAGTCGCAACATAGCTATCGTCCGGAGAAATGGCAATCGAATATAGCCGTTCGTTGACCTCGATGGCAGGGCCGATCTGATCCAGTGTCGAGGCGTCCAAGAACAAGAGTGAACGCGATGTAAAGGTGGCGATGAATTTTCCACTGCGAGCAAGTGCAAGAGAGCGAGGGTAGTAATCGTCATTGGGAACATGCAGTTCAGCAAGTTGAGACCCGGTGGAAACATCGAAAGACCGGATTTTGTTGACATGGCCGCATGCAGCAAAAATCTGCTGTCCGTCACTTGACCATGCAATAGGAGTGGCTATGACAGAGTGGATGTCGGCTCTGATACTTATCAGTTCATCACCGTTGTGACTGTCGAAAATGCGGATGGTAGAGTCATCACCACAAGCAGTGGCGATGTGCTCGCCATTCGGGGAGAATTTGACTCCGTCGACATCGTGTTTGATTGGCCCAACGAGTCGCTCCCCTGTCGTGATGCTCCAAATATTCATGTTGTTAACAGTCCCAGTGGCGAACCTTGTCGAGTCCGGAGAGACATCGACCGCCCACACGATGTCGTCCTCCACGTCGACCACCGTTTCTTGCATCTCCGAGTTCCACACGCTCGCGCCCTGTTCAGTGCCACACACGATCCACCAGTCATCCCTCGACACTGAAATTGCCCCCACATCCGTTTCTATCTGCCTTCCCACCTCTTGCCCGCTTGCAAAGTGCCATCGTCCAAAACCACCTTCGAAGCCATCCAAAACATGCTTTCCGTCAGCTTGAAATGCGACCGCCAATACCGCACTACTACGACCAGTGTCCAGCACTATCGTTTGGTCTTGCCGAATTGTCAGTATTATCGCTGCCCAGCCAGACCTGTGACACACCAGTATTCGTCGATGTCATCCTCGGCGATGGTATGCGTTCGAAATGAGGAACAAGCTGTTTCGGTTTACTCGTGGCGCGGAAAGTCGTTCCATAAACACGTTTCCTTGTTCTCGATATTTCTCCCTCGTGTCTTTGGCGCTCATCATACTCGGATCCCATCTATGCCTGAAACGGCGACCAGTCAAGCTGTCAACGTCAACCCGTTTTCTCGAGGGCAGTCCGTGCTCGCTCGTCGTTAGCTCGGTTATTGAAAAGCGTACAATCTGCGTCGGTTCAACTAGCGACATGCTGCACACAAAATATAGGTGCAGTTTTCGGAAAGGGCCCGCACAAATTCCAAACAGACGTTCTCCGCTCTTCTGCTCGTCGTCGTGCCTCCTACGTGTCTCTCTGAATGGTTGCGCTCACACACACAGTCCTCGTTGACGCTGGTCTCGGCGACAAGTTTGCTGATTCGGAAAACTCAGCAGAATCACCATAGTAGAATTCAAGCAGCATAGTCATCGTAATCAATATCCAAGGGGTGTCGCCGCTATCACGAGAACATTATTTCGAGTTGGACGCTGACTTGAAGACGAAAGACGGATCTCTAGGTGGTCTCCACTAGGACTACTCTGCCGTGGGCGTCGTGTACCTCTTCTTGTTCACGATCCAGTCTATCTTCCAGCCCCTTCTTATCGCTCAGGAACCGCGCTCGTCACATATTCGTATCGTGGACATATACATGCTACCCTCCTCATCCGGCACGAAACCGAACTGTGCTTGGGAGTAAAATGGTAGGTACAATCTATCCTTGTTTCATATCTGTCACAATGCACATCACACGAACGGACGGCTCCGCCCCTCTTACAAGCTAAGCGTACCCGGTTATCTTGTTCTCCCTCCTGGACCTCCCGTGCAATCTCGATTGTGCCAGTGGCATGGGGGCATATTAGGTGTGCAGTGCAAGATAGTTGTCGGGTTGAATCGTGGAGGAGTAGATAATGGCGATGATATCCTCGGTGGAATCGGACATCAAACCAGCCAAGTTGTCGTCATCTTCATATCTTCCAACAAGCCGATCAGCGCGTTTATCCACGCGCATGCTATCGACCAATCAGCATCGCAGTTACCATTGTATAACATGCACACATACTCTTGCTGATGGGTGGTTTTGCGTTCACCAGGTGACGATTCATGTTGCACTTGATGGCTTACTAGTCGGGATTCTCGGCGAGGGGTCGCCGCCGCCGCCGCCAGCAATCATTCTATCATTCAAGGCACTATGACATACTCTACATAGACCTCGCGGTGCTACAACGGTCAGCCCCTAATCGATGACTTGAAATGTATCCTGAATCATTCAAATCCATGTACATATTTATCTTTCTTTCCCCCTGCTCTCTGATTCCGCGATTTAGCTTTCTCACCGCCCCTCGTTCGAAGCTCCGGGTGTGTATAACCCTAGCCTCCGACGGGATGTGCGGCAGTGCTATCGGGTATCTCGAAGGAGCATGCTATGTCCTATGCATGGAATGCGGTGGACAAGATCAGGTTGCAAATATGGCTGGCGTTTGTTAGACGCGTCGCGCGAAGCTATTCCCGTCATCTTTACCCGACGGTGGTTCCGCACGACGGTACGTTCGGTGCTGGGAACCTCCCTGCACAGCTTTAACCTCCGCGATGTTTACTTGTCAAAAGCAAGGTCGCACGTTGAAGATTCAGGACGGAACGAAAAGTACATACATTCAAGTTGCGATGCGACACCATCTGCTCGGTCACACCCAATTTTCACCGGCAACAAAAGTCAATACACACACACACACAGGACTCTTTCTTCCTTTTGTTCTTTCCATGCAGATCAGGCTGTCACAGGTCCTGCGCAAATATCAGCCAAGGTGAACTAATATTAGCGTTTGAAAGCCCTTTCAGGGCTTACGACCGGCAGCATACTACATCAACATGCTCTATTGGCGTTCGTCAGCCAGGAATACGCGCACGGCACGTGAACATACCCGTTTGTTGGCCATTCGTGGTTCAAGAGCGAGCTGGAACTAGCTGCGCGGTTCCCATCGCCAGGGTTAGGTCTTGCCATGGGGTTATCACAGAATTGGGAGTTGCGCTCGCTGGAACCACCGAGAGGAGAAGCGAAGCGCAACGACGAGCGACAGCGCAATAGTGCAGGCGTGGGTCATTGTCAATGCCAGTGAACCGCATCGTGTCTGACTAGGGAATGAGGATGTTGAGCTGCACGCGGGGTGTCCTTTTATCTATTGTGGATTTAAAACATGTCGGAGTTGGGTCAGATATGAGCCAACATGCCCGCGTTCACAGCGAACACTGGCTACCATGGCGTATGTCTCCTGGACGTTCGGCATCCAATAACACATTAATCGTTTCATTTTCGAGAGCGCCTGCACGCACGTCCGCCAATGAGAAACTTCGTGAGAGCCCAATAGCCCCTCGTTTTAGCTGCTTTACCGGCACCGGAAGCATCAGGAGACCGAGGTACCTGTATCAGACCCGACCCTTCGCTTACATTGGCTTGGTACGGCTGAAGTCGGAGGTAAACCCTCGAATGGGGGGTCAAGAAAGGGACCTTATCCCAGCGCAGGGGGGGGGGGGCACAATGACAACGTCTTCACGACGAAGTTGGAGCCACTGATTAGTAAACCGCTGAGCAGATATGAGGTCCGAGAAAACCTCGACGGTAGCCGGATCTCGCACGAATCCCAATCACCAGTAATATCGGGTGTCGAACGCCGCAGTAACGGCTTTATCCGTCTCGAGTTTCGTTGGAAACGCCGCCGTGTGGGAGGAAAAGTCGGACAAAAGTGCTTGTCTTGAGATCAATATCATCACGGCACGGCAATTGGAAACACTTCACATACTACATGGCACTGTGTGACAAGAGGGCTGGCCTCACTAGATGATAGGTAGTAAGGATTTAAAGTGAAAATCAAAATAATCAACAAGGGGTCCTTGGCGCGAGCTCACCTACAATACAAGACGAGACCCTTGCATCGAAGACATCCTGCTCGGTATCTCGGATGATCGACGACTTGAGAGACCTGAAGGCGACGCCGGTGTGCGACATGTCGGCGTCGCTATGTATTAGTATGCCCTACGGCGGTTGTGTTGCATCTCCTCATTAACACGGCATCCTTATCCCGCAAGTCTACTGACCCCGCCGCCGTGGCGTTTATCAACGGTTTTCATGCGATCATCGTTGAGAGTGACAGCTCAAGGGTTTGCGGGATCTGACTTAGCCTATCCTACGGGAAATCTACAAAGGGATATAGCGCTACTCCTACCAAGTTATAAGCGGAAACGTTTGGGAGCCTGCGTTTCTCGACTCACTTTATTTACCTCATTTTCATTGTACAACTTGGAGTTGACCGTGTGACTCGAACCCACGATCGGGGCGTGGTTCGTAGAGTCCTGGTCGGCGACTGCGAACGCCGTCATCAGGGGGCTCGGAGTCTTAACGTTATGACGGTTCGAGGAGAGAACGCGAGCCGCTTCTCGTCGACTGGTACTGCCTGCCCATATGGTGGCGAGAGCGACGCCAAAGGTGGAAAGTATGGTGTTG
The DNA here is from genome assembly GCA_038090035.1 of Xerocomus nothofagi. Classification (NCBI taxonomy): domain Eukaryota; kingdom Fungi; phylum Basidiomycota; class Agaricomycetes; order Boletales; family Boletaceae; genus Xerocomus; species Xerocomus nothofagi. The sequence continues at coordinate 11,566 of JBBPLY010000338.1, read as the reverse complement.
ACGAGTATGAGCTGGTCCAGGAGGGCCGCGCTGGCGCCACGATAGACGGAAACGAATTGGACGATGGAGCATATGGTTGGTATGATAAAGTTTCCGAGCGCGATGTTGGAGAGGGTACGCATGCGCTGTGAAAACGGCACTAGACACAGAAGACAGACCAGGAGGAGACGAGTTTGATCAGGGGTTCAGATGCCGAGAGGGGGAAATAAAACACAAGTACCACCGCTAAAATTTGTCATGACCAGCTTGTTTCCTTGATCACGGATTCTCCAAAGGAATACAGCAGATGCGTATCTATAGGTCAGACGGTGAAGACAGTCAAGGTTGGCACTCAGATCACCACCCACGAGTTGTCTATCATCTGAGCAGCCCAGTCGATTTTCAGGTAGGGTGTCGTGGTGAACGTAATTCCCGTCTCTCCCGTACTATTCGCTTCGTTCATAGCATCAACCAAGACCTTGGTGAATAAGATGATGTTGATGGAGCGAGTAAGCTTGAGGAGGACTGGGACCGCAATAAGAAGGGCAAAGCGTATCAGACCAATTTGGTTGAGAGAACAGGCGGAGATGACGCGCAGGAGCAAGGCGAGGTCGACAAGTATAGATTGCCAGACGCCAATGAATCCAATGACGATGCCAAGCTAGGTAAGATATGATGAAGTGAGCGCCCAAAGAACCCCGGGTAAACAACACACCGCCACAGGCCATGGATGCAGAGGGTCCAATATGTCGTGGATCTGGGTGTCATCTGTCAGTGACATCGTGCGGTCAGTAACGCTCGGACTGGGGGGACTCACACACAGCGCATCGGCCAGTATGCCTAGGACGAAAGCCAAGAGGATGGCTGCTAAATTAATGATAAAGATTGGTCTTCGGCGAGACTGTGAGGAGGAAAAGTAAAACAGTGAGATAACGAGGGGAACGAGAAGCGACAGGAATGTGTGCGAGAGCATGAGGATGTTTAGTTCGGGATGAATAATGGCTTCGAGACTTTGAAAGTCCACCGACGAGGAAGTGGATCCCGTGGGTGTGGCATTGATGAACATGGCGAGCATCGAACGGAAACCCGACGCGTGTTCCATAAGTATTCCGTTCGGTCAAGGGGAAATTCAATCACCATCATCCTCACCGTGACCGACACTCGCGCAAGATGAAACCGAAGCGCGATTGCAACTCTGGTTCTGCTTGATCTCATCTCAGCGTGAGATTGACTTCACTCGAGGAACTGTCTCCAGACAAGTGCTGCGGACGTTCGGTTAGCATACGGAGACCATTCTATTGTCCCGAGTTCTGTGATGGCGGCGCCTTCAACGCGCTAGCTGACATGCCTAGACTGCCTAGTACGTGGCAATGCACTCCCGAGCAGCCCGAGAGTGAACATTTCGTCCCGGAGCTTCGAGGTTCAGAGCCGCATCATGAGGGTCACCGTCAGAGTCTTGATGATGATAATGCTCAACGACTCGGAAAAAGCCTCACTTGGCTTCAATTTTTCACCTCCATGGCTCGCACAACGAAATCTCATGTGGCACATCTCACACCGACGTTCGATACGCACGATATCTGACCCTCTCTCCACCGACCGCACGTCAATTCGGAGACTCGGACGCTTTACTTGAATTCGATCAGCACCCGGCGACGGAGATACGGACAACGTCCCGCACGAAAAGGCAGAGACGCGAGTGCTTGGAAGGGAGGACTGGAAACCAGCCGGGGGTCCCGGTCAGCCCCAAGTGGACTGATCGAGCCCACGAAGACAACCGCTACCGTTTGATGCACACACAAGGTGGGGTAAGGTGCTATTTTGACGGCCGGCGGCCGCACGGTCGCCCGGACTATCTACTGATGATCGAAGCTCGGTCATGGAATGTGTCATATGTCAAACGTTGCGGAATCGCCCCCGAGACCGCGGCGGGCCAAACTTCGATTCAAGCCTGTCGGGGACTCGGTCGAGAGCCGCTCACGGACGCAAGTCGTCGATCTACTGCCTGTCCAGTCCAGAGTCGTCATTGAAGTCCTTGGACCAGCAACATTGTTTGCACTGCCAAAAACTGAAAATCAATCGATCTCTACAATTGTCAGCCGCTTCATACCCCCAAGACGAACAAATCGTCGGGTCACGGAGGTCGCGCATAGCCTCAACTTGACAGGCAGTAACTACTCACGATCATGCTATAGAAATTCCACGTGTTCATGCAAGCCAGTGAACTTGAGAGATGCGCTTTTCCGCGGAGCCACGCAGCAATTAATCCCTCCTGATCCTAAAGCCGCCCAAATCTGGGCATTCAACCAAAAGGCATCCACGAACGAATTTATTCGACCAACTACGCTAACGAGATAAGCATGGTACAAGGTATCCCGTCAGTTCGAGGGAACGACTATGGAAACTAGGCGTGAAAGAAAACAAGGCGCACAAGGCAAGCATGGAGATGAAGCACCCCCTACGTGACGTTCCGGGTTCGTCACACTGGCAAGAGAACGTGATTCTCGCTTCACGAGGATCGTACGAGGATGGATTCGAAATAGTTGGCCTCGGTACCTTGTGATCACGTCTATCACTGGCCCATCTGGGTCTGGTCCCCCCCAGTGGATTGCACTCTGCCGCCTGCTCACGCTTGGCAAACATCTGTCGTTCGTACCGCTCGGTACTTGGGGAGTGCTTACTTACCGTCATCGTCGTCCTCTGCAAACCCACTCCGCCCCCCGACAGGCCCTGGGTCACCGCGACCCATCGCCGCCGCATCAGACGAGGATCAAACACGTACATGTACGGCCTCCACGGAACCATCCGACCAACGGTATCATATTCCAAGCAATCCAGAGGATCCAGAACTCCCCACGAAACTGAACCCTGGCACTGAGTATTGAATGATACATACATGGCGGTTCCCGATGAGGGGTTACGTCAATATGAAACTGGCCGTCTCTCCAGGAATCAATTGATATCCCCGTGGTACGCCTACGATGTCTTTTTGTTGGGCCATGCAAGGTGTCCTGTAGCTAACATTGCTGCTTCGATCCTTCGTCGACGACGGGCATGGGGTGCTCACGCCGCATCGTAAAATCATTGAAATGCAATACCACAGACGGTTTTCGACACCTGGAGCATGTTTTTTCCTACAAACTTGATTAGCACATACGTAGTGATTTATGATTTGACATGTATCACACGGCATATGAAGCTGCATAACCCTGGACCATCCGGGCACAGTACATAATATCGCATACATTCGCTCGTTTGCCACGTACATACATGTTCACCGATCTCACGACGACGAAAGAAAAAGCTAGGACTAGTACATGTACACTTTCTCGTACGAAAGGAAACATCCATTTCAAATATGGATCGTCCTTGCCAAACAGGACGAATCATTCGACCGGTTTGTCTTTAGGAAAACGCCAACGCGGACCATGTGGCGGCTGCACCGACTGCCATCGCGGCTGCTGTGCGTGCGGCCGTGTACATGGCCGTCCGAGCGCGTTTCTTGGGCCGAATGGGCTCGAGGGCAGGAGCAGACACTTCGCGAACGGGAACGGGAAGGTCAAGGATAGGAACAGGAACTTGAGAAACGGGCACTCGAGGAACAGGCGCCTCATGGACGGGGACTTCGTCCACAACGGGTAGACTGCAAGCAACAGACGCAACGACCGTATCTTCTTCCATTTCGGCAGATTTGCGCTTCCGTTTCGAGGACCTTACAGACTGGATCGCACGTCGTCAGATCATGGCTAGCCTCGAAAAAGACCCGAACCGACCTCAGCCTTGATAGCCACCTCCTTCAATGCATCCAACGCTTCCTCGCACGCAGTCTGGCGCTGCTCCGCTTCCTCGCGCAACAACCTCATTTCTAAATGGCACATACGTTAACCATCGATAACACAAACCAATGCATACCACGTACCAGACACGAGACCGTTCAAGGCCTCTGCACATGCCCGGACGTCTTCCATAAGAATCTCGGCAGGCTTAGGCTCCGACGCGTCCATCCTCCCACGGAGCGTCGTCACCTGGTTTTGTAGAGCGGTCATCTGACCCTGGAGCATAGACAAGGACGCAATGTTGCGTTCCGCCCCAGTGATGCGGCAGAGCAAGCGCTCTGACTCGGGCTCAAGAATTTCAACGTGACTCTGAAGATCGACCACTTCTTCTTCGGTCGTGGACTGGCGCGACTTGAGGTCGCTAACGGTCTCCTGCAAGGTGGTAATACGGCCCTAGAAACAGACGCATCAGTAAACAAAGTTGACGGGACGACGAACGACACTTGCCTCGAAACTCTCGAGAGACCCTTTGATTTGAGAGTCGACACTCTCTATCACAGCTTTGTGGAGAGGGTGGAAAAGAGGCATGCGATGTGGTGGGGGTGGGACCGGGACCGACGGAAGCCCAAAGTCCGATGCAATAGAGTTACTAAACGGCCCACTAAAGGGGAAAAAGGGTGGTGGCGGAGGAAGGCGGTGCATCATCTCGATGAGCGTACCGTTGGAGAGGGGCGTGATCCTAGGCAGGCACGTAGATGGCGATAGCTGAACAGGGGCTGATTCAGGCTCGCGGTCTGGCTCCGGCGCCGGGGGCATCTCCGATCCTCCTGACTCCACTTCGAGTGATGGATGGCGAGGGGACTCGGGTCTAGAGGCAGGCCATGCGCCAACGACGGCAGGCTCTGGCTGATGTGCCTCAGGGGGCGGGGACGGAGATGGCGTAGCCACCTCCATCGGTGAATGAGAGCGCGACTTGGAGGAAGGCTCGATGACGACAACGACAGGAGACGGAATTCTGACAGCGGGAGTAGAAGGGGGTGATCCAGAAGCGTCCTCCAAAAGTTCATCCACCACATCTGACATGATAGGCGAATGCGATACAGTGTTGTGATAGATCTCTCGGATGAAACTGCGGAACGCTGGGATCTTGACCGACGAGTTTCCCTGACTGTCCCGAATGATGGTAGGAACACACGACTGCTGTTCATCTTCCACATCTGACGATCGCTCTGATGAAGAGGATGCCGCATCGGAGGACGCAGAGACAGAGTAAGACGACTGGGAGGAATCGAGCTCCATGCACGGAGCCGAGATGAGTCCATAACGGCCCGTGCTCAGCTTACGCGGGCTCGAAAGCGCCGGACTCGAAATATCAATAGGGCTTAACGCGCGGTCTGCGGAGGACTTGGAAGGCGAGGGGTCACTCAACAGCTCCACGCGGACGGTGACAGGGGAGACGTGATATGCACCAGCGCCAACCACCTTGCCAAACGTCAGCACGTCGCCGTCCACAAGCAACGTTTCGACTTCGGCTTGGAGTATTCTCGGCGCGACTTCTCCACGCCGCGAGAGGTGTGTTCCATGACGTGAGTGAAGGTCGACGATATAGACCTAAGCGACATGACTCAGCTTTAGCGCTCGCTTAAACCCTCGTCGATGGGGAGACGATACCTGACCGCCGTCCGAAAGGACGAGCTTGGCGTGCCTCGCACTGACGACCTGGCATGAAAACACAGCATTATGATCGTCGTTTTCTCGCCGCATCGACTTGTCATCTGAACCCGATTTGCGCCCGACGTTGATACAGCGGGAGAGGGTGCGGTGAAAGGTAAGGTCGTGGGCAGGCTTGTCGCCGCATTTTTCTACGTGGAGTGTGATGCCTGAGTATGATGAGGGGTGTGAGCAGTGACCTCGAGGCAGATGGAGAGAGACATGCCAGTAACGAAGCGGTGGGGATCACAGGGGTCGACTAGGGGTTCTTGGGTTGCCAACATTGTTCCGAGATACTGAATGTCGTCGTCCATGGAGGAGGAGGATGGGAGATGGTAGAAGGAGAGAGAGAGACGACGAGCGAGTGATTAAATGGCGAATGCGCTGCCTTTATCACCTGGGCGCATGTCTCCGGCATACAATCCATTTATGGCAACTCTCCGGTCCAGCACTCCGATATCGCCTCCGACGCTCGACGATGCGTCTCGACAAACGGACATGCGTACATACTAAAACATCTGCATACTGTAACGACAAACGGAACTGAACAGTCCACACCCCCCTCACGAATTGTAATCAGCAAACCACGGGTGAACGAAGGCACGTTTTGCTACAAGCACTCAGCATAACCCTAGCCCTACTCATAAAACGTGACTCACCCGAAATTCGTTTCGCCGTGTCGTAGGTCAACGTTCGCTAACGAGACGGACCAATACGATGAATGCCTAAAAGGACGGAAAGCGATCCACTCACCGATAACAAATCGATGCCCAACTCGTCCAGGTTGGGCACGATGTTGCACAATTCTTGTCTAGTCCACTGAGGGAACGTCTCCTTGTAATCGGGTAGTTGACTGACTCCAGGCCAGATTTGCTCGTTGGGCGTCCCCATAATTCTGGCGTCCTCAGTGAAAACGAAAGACGTCTCATCCACAACATACACACACCTGAAAATCTTGAAAATTTGATCAATCTCGGAGTCACCAGGGAAAAGCGGGTTTCCTCTCATGACCATTTCCGCGAATATGCATCCTACGGACCACATGTCGATGGCAGTAGAATAATGCCTGGAACCGAGCAAGACTTCAGGTGCACGGTACCAAAGTGTGACGACCTTTGAACATCCACCCGTAAACGTAAATGAAACTAGCACGGGCAAGAACATGCGATGGTTTACCTCATGGGTATAAGTCCTCATGGGAATACCAAACGCCCTCGCCAAGCCGAAATCTGCAAGCTTGAGGTTGTTGCGTTTGTCGATCAACAAGTTTTGAGGCTTGAGATCACGATGAAGAATTCTATGCGAATGGCAGTAGAGAAGTCCGGAACTGAGTTGATGAGTGAATTTCTAACATGGTCGAGGTAAGCGTCGTCTTTAGAGAGGGGCGTGGAATGCGGCAACCCCCAGATGACGTATCACGTGATCCGGCGCGTAAACCTCCCCCGTCATCAAGATGGATAGTGATATCCAAACAGGGCGCAACGAATGCAGTCAAGGGTACAGCACCGGATTGTGATAATGAAAGGCCCATCATGCCATCCAAGGAAAGGTTCAAGGGAGCATGCCGAGAATGTTCACGCGTTCGTCGTCAAGTAATAGCCATCACGGGCCGCCACATGCCACGCAGGTCAAACAAGACACGACGCACCTTGGATATATCGATCGAAATCGGCGTACCGCTCGTATTGGCATGTTCCATATAACGTTTCAAATCGACGTCCAGAAACTCGAACACGAGATAGAGCTTCTGGTCCGCATGCACGATGTCCAACAATCTACGACCCGACCCCCGCGCAACTGAGCACGCCGGAGAGGGGGGGAGGGGAGGGGTTGCGAATGACTTACCTGACGATGTTGTCGTCCTTGAGCTCCTTTAGCAAACTGATCTCGCGTATGGCGGTACTCGGGACGCCTTCGTCCTCTGCTTCGAGCCGTATCTTCTTGAGTGCCACAATCTGGTTGGTGGTCACGTCCCTCGCCTTGTAAACGACGCCATACGTTCCTGTGCGCGTGTGGCCCGCGTTCGGCGAAATGAGAGGGAACGGTGGAAGGGAGCGTACCTTCGCCTGCAGGGTGTCCGTGTCACACGCAAGGGTCATCATTCACGATTGGACGTGAACCGTCGTACTGCGGCACGCACCGACTTTTTCGATCTTGGCGTAGCTAAAGGGGTAATCGAGGAGAGAGATCAGCACCGTCTCGCACCACGCACGAGTCACATACCGATCCATATGATCAGAAAAGAGGACCAAGAGAGCGACGAGAAGGGCGGGGATGATGCGGGGAGGAGGAAGGAAAAAAAAAAGGAGATGAATATTTGTATGGTGTGGACGAAAGTTAAATACTAAGAGAGACCGGCAGTCAAGTAAGCCGAACTAGGTTCAAACTGGCTACATGTCTCATCGCCATCCACCGCCACATTGGACACCCTCCTTGCCCCGGATCTCTCACCCCCGTTTTACACCATTCCGTCTCAAAAATGGCACTCTCTTACTCGGTCCGGCTCCTCGTCGTCAAGGCATTTTTAACCCATGAAACCACACCTACTACGTACAACTTTCCACCTCCCCCCATTCACGTGTGACCGCTGCGTTGGCGAGCAGATGAGTTACCGCATGACACTCGCACACCGACCAAACGTACCCAAGTCTCTCAAGCAGGTCTCGGCCAGTTTATCTGCTCGTCCTGCCGCCGTGCCCGCGTGAGATCAATGTATTGCCCCGGCCAAGGTTCTTCACCTATCAGCGAATCAGTGCGCATTGCAAAAAGATCCTGTCGGGACCACTCACTTCGATCGATAACGTCAACGTCCAGGTCCTCTTCGTCCTCGTTTTCTTCCTCTGATTCCCATCGGTCATCCAGCGCGGCGCTTGGATTCTTGGCTCGATCCACGGCAAGATCGCTCATGAACCGGCTCAACGACGCCTCTTTGACGTCTTGTAGCGACTTATCGCGAGCAGCGCGGGCGCGCGCAAGTTCCGGAAGGTACTCCCTAGATCCCCAGAGATACATGAATCACACGACACCACAACAAAAAAAAGCGGCGCGCGAAAAAAAAGTGACGAGAGGAAAAATGACAACTCACTTTTCGTACGCGTCCCTAGACTCCTCTACGGCATCCAAGAACGCCTTCATTCCGTCACCTGTCAAGCTGGAAATACCCACAGTCTGACGACATCAACTATTCGACTTTCTCGCGTTGACCTCACTCAAAACGCACCTTGAGGTGCTTGTAAAACTCGTCCAGAACCAAACTCATGCTGTTCATCAGACTGTTCATGTACGTCGGTTCGCCTTCCGCATCCCGCGATCCAGAATGAGATGCCAACGCCTCCTGAAACGCTTCGAAGTCCTGCATCCACTCGATCGCGAAGTCGTGTGACGCCACATCCGTCTTGTTGAACACCAGAATAAACGGGAGTTTCGTCTTGTACAGGATACTATAAAAACCAAAGAAGTGGGATAACGATCAGCCAGATAACGAACGTGCGTCGAGGATCCAAAAGAAAAGAAAAAACGCGACACGGACCTGCATGCATACAACATGTTTGACATAAACGTCGCAGGTGCTGTTGTCCGCGGGGTGTCGATAATGTACGCCACGACGGTCGGAAATGAGGATGCGACGGCATCGGTAATGATAGCCCCTGAGGCGGACCATGTAAAGATCTCAATCTGACCCGGCGTGTCGAGTATGATGTGGCTGCCAGCGGACGACCCAAGTTCATCCCATAAGCAAGAAAAAAAAATAAAAAAATAAAAAAAGGGACGCACTCGACGGTGTCCGCCCTCTTCTCCACCAAATCCAACACCTGATCGAACTTGGTCGTGAATAAATTCAGCGCCGTCAAGATCCCGCCGTTGGGACCCAAATTATACCTTTAAACAATGTCAGTTTCGTCACGCGAGAAAGGAATCCCTTGAAGAGGGAAAGAAGAAAAAAGACGGGGACACACACTGCTTCATGACCTCTTTGTAATTCACCGTATCACGAATATCAATGTTGGGTTCGAACGGGACGTGGGCGACTGCGGGATCGAGATTGAGGATGTAGGGCGGCCGCGAGGCATCGATGGTGTGCAGATAGGAGTTGAGACGCTGCACAAAGGTCGACTTGCCCGCGCCCGCCATCCCGATCGTAATGATGACGGTGGGTTTTCTCGGTTGAGAACTGGAAGCACCAGCACTTGAACTCGTGGAGGCGCTCATCGCGCTATCGAATATACGGCTCGTCGTGGTGAACGTGAGGATTGGCAAATCTTGCGCTGGTGGTCAAGAAGAAACATGCGCGCAACGTCGAACTTTGAGGGGGGCGTATCACCAGATCATTTATTACCATAAACGGTTAGGTTGAGATAGAAAAATAAGATAACAGTACACAGTACGGCGAAAGCAGCGAGTACACGATATGCAAAAAACGATGCGAACGTAGTGCATGAAGAAAAATCGGTCGTGAAAGAGCGTTGGCTTAAGCAGCACCATACTTGGCACGAATGCTTTTGGTCAGGGAGCGTAGCATCGCAGGCGTGACAACCGTGTGATGGACGGGCTCAGGTGGAACAGAGGTCACAGTGCTGAGCGGCGGGGAGGACAGACTGGTCGACCCTGTCTCCTCGTCCGTGGGAGATCCACTGGACAGCCGTTGCTTCTTTGACCTCGGGGTAGACGTTCTAGCGCCAACATCGCGGGTGAACAAGATAGATAAACATGGTGCGATCGTGACGCACCTGCTCGAGCTTAGCTCTGTAAAGGACGCAAGCCGTTTCGAAGGTTTGAGCTTGGAGATCTGATCGGCTGTCATCTCCTCCACGAACAACCCTTTCAACCTCTGAACCTCCTTCGACGTGTCATCCAACCGGGATCGAGAGACAAAGTGCGTGACTTCCGAATCAACAGGTGCAACGTGTGCTGCAACAGAACGGCCGAGTGCATACAGTTGGGACAGAAAGGTCATCGTCGGAAAACCTAGAGAGAATGAGTGCCACATTTTGGGATAGTAACCTGGGTACCTACCACGACCAAGGTTCTGATGCGCTCTGATGTCATCCATCAGCGAGGTTGTAATGTCCGTCTCTGGAAGGGCCTGCAGCCAGTCGAGGACTGTATCAAAAGTTGTCCTACGACATGTTCAGCATCGATGTATGCACAAAATGGACGACGACCTACTCGGAATCCGTGCCCTTGGCGAACTGCAAGTGAGAAAGGTCGCTCGGGGCAGCATCTGCCCCTAATAGATCGGATACAGAATCGATAATGTGAATCAAAAGACGCGTGCAGCCTTCTAGCAATTTCCCATAAAGATCCCAATTAACTGCTCTCAAACGTCATCAACAAACGACTTCCAATCCCATGCACGGAAGAATCTCACACTCTCCGTAAACGATGCAGTCACCAAGCCACTTCCTCGTCATCTCCTCCCACTGATGTTCCCAAATCTTGAAAAGATCTGCAAGCGATACGTGCGTGAACGGCCGAACGATCAGGGTATTTACTTTGACTCACCATTCAAGGAGACACGTTTCACGAGTCGGCCCTCGAAATCAAACGGAACGACGTGCAACAATTCTTCAAACTTGGCTTCCATATCTAAAGCAGCCGTGGAAATCAAGAGTTCGTGCGTTGACGTCAGCATGCCGCCGTCCACCATCGATCTAGTCTGTAAACGACGTGAACAAGGGCAAGGATGAATCACCATTCGACCAACCATATCATCGAAATCCTTGGACGAATCCGGCTCTCGTTCAGACCATGTGACGCATAGTAACGAGGGCACATAATGTCGGTCCGCCGGAAATGCCTTGATGATTTCACGTAAGCGAGCGCAATCTTCCAGAACACGATATTTCCTGTACATGTTCATTGAGAATACGTGTTAAACATAACAAGATTTATCCCACCTTTCCAAAATGTCCGTGACACCCGTCAGGGGAGTACGTTCGAATATGACAACGCCGGGATACGAATGCGCCAACTCAACATGGTCTTTCGAGATCGATGCATGGAACACGTTGTCGTTTATCCACTCCCCCGAATCAGGCACGTTGAACTTTTGTTCCAGCCAAATGGCGGTCCCATCGCTCTCTTGATTGAGCGAGAGCCAC
>JBBPLY010000337.1:0-19240 GCA_038090035.1 Xerocomus nothofagi | reverse complement strand
GTATGATGTCATAGATAAGAGGCGTACCTGGCCTAGGCCTATGACGTAGGACCTAGAGTGGTGACATCATAGATGACGTCAGATCACGTGACCAGAAAGAAGAGGAGATGAAAGATAAGATAAGTCCGAGATACGATGAAGAATCAGAGGTGTAAGAATACGCCAAGGGGAAAGCCGTAGAGGCGAATAGGCGAATTCGTAACAGCTACCTGATCACCGTGCCAAACGTGAACTTGCTAAACGTGCCCTGTCGCAGTACACACACGACCGAAGGGGCCAACTTCCGTTTCTCTCAGATAGTTCTCGTGTCGGGAAAGCATGGTACCTACTATGTGTGACGCCCCTGAGAAGAGGTCGGGTACGAAGGTTTATTTTCCGCATCATCCGAACCTCGGGATGTTAACTGGATCCCTTGTCAAAAGCTTACTTACGTGGCGCCCAAATGCACATCGTGGTTAGGTTGAAACGTTGATACCCGTTTGTCCATATGCTCATGATGCAATGTAGCATCTCCTTGACATCGAACTACCCGGATCAGTGCGTCTCATCTTGTGCGCCTGTGCGAAAACAGGAAATACACGCGGGAAACTTGAATGCAAGGGCAGCTCTGCCTGTTTCCTGCTGATGTTGACCCAAGGTAAGGGTAAGTCTAATAATGTAAATGGAAGGATGATAACGCTTGTCGTTAGATGGAATCAGCGGGTGAGATTTGAGATGAATTGGTCACTCATTGAACCTCTTAGGACGCGAGTTACTGGGACTACCATGAATAGAAAAGATGCACTGGGCCCGCTTCCATCCTCGCGGCCAAAGGTTGAGATGTATTGTGTCCTTGTTTGCCAAAAATAGGACGTGAGTTGTCGGACACATGCGTAGAAAAAGACACACCGGACCCGCTTCTGTCCTCGCGACCTTGGACCGAGAAGGATTATTCCCTTGTTTCCCCTAGTAGGGCGTGAAACATTGTGACGAGTTCTACCATCACGAATAACACGCACTAGATCTGCCTCCTTTGGATCTCCACGGCCTTGTCCTTTGCGCGCGAGGCGGTTTTATCCGGGTTGTTGGGGGCAGTACCCTTTTGGGATGATTTACGCAGTAATATGTGACCCATAATTCACTGATGGGGTATCTGACGAGTATGATACACCATGGGGCACGAATCATCCCCACGATGTGTGGAGGAAGCAGAGAATGGTGACTTCGGAGTCCAGCAGTTCAACACGGAAACAAGAAAAGAATGTAGAATCACCAATCTCGTCGTAGTTGAATTGTGGGTCAGTGGCGCTCAATGGCAACTCAGCCCACGCCATTGAGAGAACGCGCCTCGAGAAGGAAGACGACGAATCCGTGCGCCATTGGAGGAGATCTCAGTCTCCGCCTCTGCAGTTCACATTGGACTTGCTACTATCATCCTGTGCATAATGAGGGATTCGGCATATCCGATCTTTCGATACCAGACATCCTACCTGGTTGGCGTCGGATGGTCTGCATGGTCGTCCTCGCTGGAGTCTGGCTGCCCATTGTTCCTGCTCGTGAGTAGATATCTACATAGCCTTCCATCGACCTGAAAGAAAGAAAGTGACATGTCCAAAATGCCAAGACTATGAAGGCATAATTACTTACATTAAGAGGATCATACTAGTAGTAGTAGTACGAGTCCGGAAGAATCTTGCTGAGATTACGAATGACAAATTTTCTGTCATGTCTTCTGGCGGTTGCGGCAAGGTCACCGGTACGCAAACCCGGATGTTTTAGACAGCATATCGGGTCGACTTTGAAAATTTGATGCTTATACGATCGTGCCACTGGTGTGGTTAACGTCAGGCCATGTGATTTATTCAAGGCATTCTACACATGACGGTGTCAACATTACCGCCGCATGGGAGCCGACAACTAGCCGTACTGGTACATGTTGGGGAGTGGACACCCCGATGGTTGAATTTCATGATTAAGTGCGATGAGACAGTGCACTGGGGATCGGCAACCGGCCAGGGGTACCATGCCTCTGCAAGTCTTGGACGGACACCGAGGATCCAAAGGCGGCGCTACCTTGCCTTACTAACCATCCACCTACCCTCGGCTCCTTCCTTGGGCCGAAGTTGCCCATCTCGACACCTCTCCCCCACCCATTCATCAAATCGAATCACAGTCGCCTCAGAGCCAAAACTATCGAAGAATAGTCGTTTCCCCAGCCAGATCTGCGTCTCGTCAGACGAAGAGAGTTCCCGATACGCATTTCGAACGACCATCCAGGCCTCGTCGCGTGCTTTCAATCTGAGTCGGGACACTAGCGCATGTACAGCATTCCGGGGCAAATGATGGAGCGCTGTTGTGATCTTGACATTCGAGGACTGAATCGACGGTGACGAGGGAAGTAGGTGTTCGAATGCGTCAGGATGTGATAACTTCTCGAACTGGACAAAGTTCAAGGTGCGCAAGCTTCGAGCGAATGCGGAGATCCACATGTGTGCGGTGGACGCTCGCTCTAGTAAGTTTGGGACAAGGCGTTTAACCTGTTCCAAATAGGTTTGTTGGAAAGGGAAGGAGATAACGAGTTGATGGAGGAGCAGGATTAAGATGGTGGTGAGACGAAATGGCTGAGGAACGGAGGTTGAGGCGGAATATATATCTGGCACCAGACGGGACAGGATGGAAGTCGTTTGCGCTGCCGAGTCAAAAACGACGGACAAGTAAAGAGATGTCTCGTAGACTACATATGTCAATAGTTATGATATTTAAGACACGTTTTGGGCGTCGGATCAATCCACTAACCTTCCAGCGCAAAGCCGTCTTTTCGGCCAGACGCGAACAGGCCTTCGCGCAGTTTACCTGCATGCGACACAGCTGGTTAATCAGTACACCGACCAGTGAAAGGGAAATACTCTGAACTTCACTCACGGAACAATATCAGTATGTTTTCCTGGTTGTTCTTCTTCTGTTTTTGCACCGACTCGATCTGGGACCTAGTAGGAGGACCTGCCTCGTATAAATCCCAAAACGTTCTAAGCTACATCGTCAAATGTATGTCGACATCCGAGTAATAGGTGCATTGAGGGCGCAACGCACTTTCTTGTCGATAAAAGTTCTGAACTCTTCCTGCACAACGCGCTCCTTCAACCTGTTACGGTCAATGGGCACTTCAGCGTCATCGGAACAGAAACTTGTCACTGCTGCCCTCACAAGTCACCGTCTTTGTCAAGACCACTGCTACGGCTGACAGAGGCAATATATCCCATGCGGTCGTTTTCGGAGGTAGTATTGCTCCCTCGTTTGCCCTGTCTGGGGTGATCGGATGGTCCTTTGAGCTGAACGCTTGACTGAACAACACATCGACCTCGCCCTCGTGGTGCCCCCCGCCGGGATGACCGCATATGCTTCAGTGTGTCGTGAAAATCCACGATCAGATTTGATGACCAAGTCCCAAGGTTTAAAAATCCCGGAGTGGCAGTGTAGCTTCCTATGCCAGACACTGGCCACTGCGGCACTTGAAGCAAGTTCGGGCCTTCAAGCTTCCTGAGGCTTCAAGCTTCCTGAGGCTTCAAGCTTCCTGAGGAATCGTGATATCGTGAACATAGAGACACCCTGATTGTCGTCCAGCTTACTACTTCATCACACTTCGATATCTCCAACCATATTTCAAGGACAAGGCTGGTGTTCGAATATAACAAAAGTCATGAATTCCTTATAATATCAACCTTGAGCAAGATCGAAAGTCACAGTCATCTAATCCCGGGCATCTACTTGTATCCTGGGTCATCGTTACGGGAATCCATTTCCTTCTCAAAGCCATTCGCCGTTGAAAGCCCGAAGATAAATAGTCTTGACAATGTGGACGACAACAGCATAACCTGCAATCACAGCGAGCAAGTAAGCGTAGAAAATAGGTTCCGGAGGTGTCATCTGTAGGGCCGAGTTGATCTTGGGAATGTACGGGATGGCCATCGACACACAAGCCATCCCAAAAGTCACGAGGACCACAGGGAGGGATGCTCGAGATTGGAAGAAAGGAATCTTGTGGGTTCGGAGGAACTGAATAATGAAGAGCTTTTCGGAGGACCTTTAGGATGAGATACAGGAACCATGCTGGACCTCGTACCTGGGTCAGAGAACCTTCCAAAAACCAATTCGTCTGCGCAAGTGGAACCAGCGGGGAATCTGCAGTTCGAATCTTATAATGGAACCTTGGGGCAAGGTTAAGTACAAACGATTGGGAAACAGAAGAACTTACCAGTTGATGGAGAACGTAATGATGTCAAAGGGGCTGGAGAATGGGCCAAGACAGATCATAAACCGAATGATGGACCAGGCACTCCATGACTTAGGGTGTTCGAGATACTCAGGATCAACATTGTCCCTGCCGTGAATAAACTTACTATCCAAAGGAAAGAGGAAAGAACACGAACCAAGGAATCGATCCCTGGGAGAAGTCATAGAGCAAGTTCTGAACCAATAACTGCAGCGGCAACATCGGCTGATAAGGCAGCCAAGCAGAAGCAACTAGAGATTCAAAGTGTCACGTTCAGACCCCCTGCAAAACCATACAACCTACCCAGGACTGAGAATACGTTCCCAAAGTTCGACGAGCAGGCCATCTTGATATACTTGACGGTATTCAGAAGCCTTAAACTAGCATAAGTCTCATAGTTAAACCGCTGAATCAGAAGCGTACGTGATCCTGCCTTCAACCACGCCCCGCGCGACGACGCCAAGGCTCTTCTCCAACAGAATGACGTCCGCTGCCTCTTTGGCGATCTCGGTACCCGAATCCACGGATATTCCAACATCAGCGCCACGAATGGCCAATGCATCGTTGACACCATCCCCCAGGAATGCAACAGCGCGGCCACCGCAGCCTGCCCGCAGAGCCTTCACCACTTCAAGTTTCTGGTATGGCGATAACTTCGCGAAGATAATTGCACGCTCAATCGTCTCGTTTAGAAGCTCCTGATCTTTAGCAAGTTCGGTGAGCTGAGATCCCGTAACAATCAAGCTCGATTCGTTAACATATTCGGACGACATCTCGGATGCTGCTTCTTCATCCTTTGGGGAGCGTGCATCAGTCGATCTCCGGAGGTTGAGGGTATTGAAGAGGCCAAGGTCACGGGCAACCTTGGCAGCTACAGCTGGAGCATCTCCAGTCAGAATTCGCACCTGGGTTACATGGATCAATTCCAAGGACTAAGCCATTGACGAGGAAATAGTGGGATACCTGGACATGAAGCCTTCCAAGTTCCTGGATTGCCTCAGTAGCATCCGGCTTCAATGGATCCGACAAAGCAACAAAACCGACGAAAACCAAGTCTTCTTCGTCCTCGGTAGAGACAGGCTTACTTATTTCGACAGATACCTTCCGACAAGCGACGGCGATCAGCCGAAGCCCGTCCTGGTTCAGCCGCTTGGCAGAATTGAGGATTTCAAGACGATCGGCTTCCGTCAATGTGATGGACGAAGATGAATCAAATCCAATTTCCCCTATCGCTTTCGAAAATTCTTCATACTTCAGGGCGGAAACGCATCGCTCTAGGACCTCCTCCACGGCCCCTTTGGTTATGAACAGTGCTTCTTCCTCACCAACAGAGGGGTGGTACACGAGGACTGAGAGCATACGACGCGTGGAGTCGAATGGAACTTCGCCCAGTTTAGACCAGCCGTCTAGTTGAACATCACCGCGAGAACCTTTCTCATCTTTGCCGATATAGTCTAAGATGGCACGGTCGATAGGACTGCGAGACCCCGTTTGCAGTAAGGCGTTGACGAAGGATAACTTGACCGGGAGGTCTGACAGTTCGCCTTTGGTAGTAACGGACTTCGCCACTCGAACAAGGTCAGCGGTCAACGTGCCCGTCTTGTCAGAGCACAGAACGCTGACTGCACCCAAGTTTTGGATAGCATCGAAACGTTTTACGATGACCTTCTGCCTGGCGATGCGGATAGCTGATAAAGCCAGGTTGGAGGTCTTTTACGATCAAGCTGAACGACCGACGGTCTGGAGACAATGAAGACACTTACAACTATCATGGGAAGCATCTCTGGGGTAATCCCAACCGCAATCGCAATCGCAAACATGACAGCGCCTTTCCAATCCTTGCTAACTGCTCCTTGGACGATAAACACAGCCGGTGCCATAACCTACAGGGTACAATGATATGTTGGCAAAGTTGGAAGAAAGGAAAAACCAAGTTTGGACTCACCGCCATGAAACCCAAAAGGACGTAGCTGACTTTTCTGATGCCAGTCTGGGTGGCATTTTCTGGTGCTTTCCTATTAAGCTCTTCAGCAATGGCAGCCATGTATGTGTCCTTTCCGGTAGTGACCACAATCGCGCGGCCATTTCCAGCTGCAACGGATGTACCAGCTAAACAAACATTATGATTATCCAAGAGATGGAATGGTTCAGACTCGTCCACGGAGGTAACACGGACGGTCTTGTCGATCGGTAATATCTCTCCTGTGAGAGACGCCTGTGAAACAGCCAAGGCTTCAGCGGAGACGACAATACAGTCACCAGGGAATACGTCGCCGCCTATAAAACGGTTGAATTTGAGACGTTGTGTGAATGTGAAGAAGCGTACTGGCAACATTGACGACATCGCCGGGAACTACGTGTCTCAGATCGATCTCTATCTCCTTAGAGAGTGTGTCCACGCGACGAATAACACGAACGCGGGTCGTGATAGACTTGACCAGCTTGAGTGCTTGAACCATAGACTTCATCTCTTGCCAGTACCTATATGGAGCGGTAGGGAGTTTCAGTAGAATTGACAAGCAAAGTGAAAGAGTGTACCTCAGTATGGTGGAAGCGACGACCATCGCCATCATGACTACGAAAGTTGGCACGGAATTTGTTGCGATGTTGATTAAGGCGAGGATCGTGAGGAGCACATTGAAGGGGTTCCAAAGAGCGGTCCATAAGATTGACAGTGCGGCCAAGGGACGTTCGTTAACTGGTATGTTCAAACCATGGGTATTGAGGATATCAGCAGCCGCTCCCTCCGATAATCCGTCAGGGCTCCATGTGGTCTCAAGCCTAGACGGGCATTGGGATAAGATACACATATATGACTCTCCAGAGCTTACTCGAACACTTGCGAAACAGGAATGCGAGCAAACCGAGCAAGCCTCGCAGTGTGCTCAGCCTCTTTCGTCTGGGTGGCAGAGTTGGATATGTCTGGACCGTGCTTCTCCGATTGAGTACCAACCCTGAAGCGGGCAGGCACGAGTCTGGAGGAAAGGATGGCGTCAAATGAGAACCGCATCATCGAGTTCCGTTGGAGGCTTGAAAGCAGATCAACGCAGGTGCAGTCAACCGGCGGAACACACACCTGGGTTATTTCGTTCTATTGGCGTTCAAGGGTGAGTTACCTGTGGAAGCGAGCAGACTGCAACGGCAAGTCAGATGAGCCATACAACTTGGTGACGAAGAGCGACGAACAAAGACGTAGGTACAAGCGCACAAAAACTCCCATCTGTTGGATAGTGTGTCTGAGGAAACTGGCGACGAGCTCGTCGAGGCTTTATAGAACCAAAAAGTTTCAAATCTCCGACGCGACAGTTCCGGAAGGCCGCATGGGAAGGCTCCGGCGTTAATGCTGGGTAAAATTGCGATTGGCTAAGAAGGGTCAAGGTATATCGATACGCGTAAGATCAGTCTGATCAGTATCTGACTGGCAGCCTCGAATCAGCTCATTTGACGATTGAATTTCTCTCGTGATGTGAGCTGATCCGAACTGACCTACGGACCGGTTACCCCAGTCCCCGCCGCGCTTCCTCGACGAAGAAAAGATTGCTCCACATCCAGCCCGGTGAGAGTCGTAGGGTCGTGGTCCTGGCCAAGGCTGAAGTGCTGACCGCGGTTCCACGGCGTGATGCGGTGGCGACGGCAACTTGATGAGTGCATATTATGATATCAGGAACTACGACCGTACTCGGACTAGTATGGACGGCTGATCAACTGCATGATGCATGATGGACATGGGGTTCCACGAGATAAAAAAAATGTCAAAAGTGACTGCATACCACCAGCGAAATACTCCCTAGCTAAACATTGACAACAAGCCATCGGGTTTCCACTGGAATACCCAGGGCCCCTTGGAGCCATGAAATTTCTACGATTGGGCGACATAGCCTTGGCCACGTGGCTGCAGCCTGCAGGAACGCACTTTGCAACCGGACGAGTTCAACTACAACTGGGAACTTGTTCAGCGATCACCCAGAATTACCGTCTTCACCGACGGACATTAACCTCTCCATTTCGCGTGAACTACAGGGCCCACACCCTGACCGGGTCTTAGGGTAGTCCTAACAACACGTTTAGCCTCGTCTGTAATGTACATAAATTAGATCAACCAGTTGCCAGGCAGTGTTGTCGACGGGGTTCTCCACTTCCGTTCCGAGACTCTCACCCAAGGGCACACCGTTCCGATTCTCGAACCGACCTACCCAGATACTAGCAAATGTAGTCATTTACAAGCAACAAATACTACCGGCCCCAAGATGGCCGTTACCCATCGCATTATTCAATGTGATGAAATTCCGCCTTTAAAGCTTTCCTTCCGAGACAGAAGTGTCTCCTTCCACTTCCTTCTTGTCTGCTTCTTTTTTCTCCGTGCATTCTGCCTGTCCTCGTGTTTCCCCTGTGTCAGAATTAAGTAAAGACTCTGCTGTGTCTTTGGAAATTGCAAGCGACTTCTTCATATCTCTCGTAATGCGATCCAACTCTTCATCAATCTTCACTTTCATTTCTGACCCAGCCAGCTTACCGTCGGCCTCCACACCGTCTGCAGTCACTGACCATGCATTCTCAAGTTCTTCCTCCCATCCAAGCTCACGACAGAGCTCCTGCACGATATCGTCGCACTTTCCTAATAGGACCATGTCGTCTTCCCTATCAAACTGTCCCACCTCCTCGAGGTTGATCAGAACACGAGGACAATCATCTGGCACCAAGTCCACCAAGGATGCGAACGGATGAACAGTCAGTGATGTTCCCATCACTATCAAGAGGTCAGCCTTTCGTAGCGATCGGATGGATAAGTGGAATTGTGGTGGGAGCTGACTGGAGATCAGCCCAGGAACCGCTGCGTTTGAAACATAGGATACATACTGCCTCTCCAAAGAACACGATATCGGGTTTTACCAACCCACTGCAATGCTCACACCGTGGTATCGTCGAATTTATGATCGCTTTCTTGATCTTTTCGTCGTCATATGGGCGTTTGCACTCGATGCATCGCTGTGTGGCGAAACTTCCGTGAGCTTCGATTATTTTCCTCTCTGGAACTCCCGCTCTCCGCTCGAGCGTATCAATGTTCTGGGTGAAGCAGGTATGGAGAAGACTATGTGCATGCAACACTTTGATGAACGAGTGAGTGATAGTCGGCCGATAGCGACCAGGATAAAGTTCCTTTGCAAGCGTATAGACTTGGTGATGCATGAGTCGCGGTGAGTCTCCCGATGTGTGCGCGATTGATTGCTTACATGGTATCTGATTTCTCCGAAAGAAGCCTATCTCGAACACTGCCTCTGGGTATGGCAGGTTGAGCCGAGCTAGATTGGCCTGAGTTGGCCAGTCAGAGAGGAAAGACCCTCTCATAAGATGGTGCTCACGTATAAACCTGTTTTGATCGGAGCCACTGAGTGTGACTGACCGATCAACGATCCAAGCTACCTACCCGTCTCCGGCGACCTGAAGTCAGGGATGCCAGCAGAAGTACTGACGCCTGCCCGATTCTTCTGAGAGATGGCTCCCGATGGCAAAGGTAACTCCTACCAGCACCTAACTGCACACCTCTGTATTAATACTATGCAATGCATAAAACGACAACAATGAAATCACCATGAGAAATACGTTCCGACAGCTGTCGGATTTCATATATTTGGCAAGTGACTGAAGATCATTTGCCTCTAAAACCTTTGGAGCAAGTTCATGTGGATACACCAAGTTCATTGTCGTGTGCGGAAAATTATCGATGTTCAGCGTAGTGGGTGGCAGCCTCAGGCTTTTGACAGGAAAGTTGGCGGCAAGAGCGCGAGCTACTACTTACGTAAACCGAACATGTCCAATTGTCTGCGCCTGGATCAACTGAAGCCCACTGTGTCCCATGGCAAGAAACACTGGGACGAGCGGACGAAAAATACTAGACAACTCTCTATCGTGACGGTGAGTACAATGTACTGGTACAAGACGAAGTAGTACTACTACATTCCTACCTCTATCGTACACGTGACTGTACAGTATGGCAAATGTATGCTTACACTGGATTCCCACTACATAGCAGCCTACACACTAGTAAATAGCACTCTGGCTTCTCAATTGTGCAGGAAAATCACTGACAGGAAGATGGACCAAATATCTATAACTTGGCTTGGAGCACGCTGTCGTTTCGGCTTCTGAAAGTTCCGAATCACAAGATTGCGGCGGTATGTAGTACCGTAAGTCTTTGTTGTCACCGCCGGGCCGAACTAGAGAGGTTCAAGAATCAATATATGCTCTGACACCCATTGCTAAGCTGTACAATCTCAAGATAGTAAGTCCTCGGGCTGTTGCCTGACTGGACTCCCTTGATGGGGGAACTTATCATCGAACGAGTCGCTGTCAGCTTCGCCAGTGGCATTGTTGCAAAATGTACAGTATACTGTCCGATTCGTCGGGTGATTTGCCCATCTGACCTTGGATTAATGCGGATCCGCCGATATACGATCACCTTGACGTATTAGTTCCTTGGCGAAGAGTCTTGAGCGGAGGAGGACAAGATCTCGGACGGTGCTCAATGGATGGACTGGGGCATCGAATTGTGCCGGGAGCGGGTCCGGGGCTCTACTGGATGGAGGCATATCATGTTATTTAAGAAAATTCGCGTATACACACAGATCAATATGAAGAGCGCGAGTCTGCCGACCCTTTGGGTACTTCGAGCACCTCCTGTAATGTTGAGAGTAGTCACAATCATGTATCGTGGTGTACGGCTCCTAGATACGGTCTACAACCGCTGAGCTTCCTGCTGCTGAGGAAGCTCAATAATCTGCTCGAATCCAGGGTACTCGGGTAAGTTGAGTTGAAACTTTTCTTCCATCGCTCTGCAATCAATGTTAGAATCTCCTTCAGGAGAGGCAGTAACTGGGCTAACTTGGGGACAAATCTCCCTCCAAGGAAGTGTCGCCCCCTGAAAGATCGCACTCCTTCCTTCGGCGCAGTCAAGCTCACCAATACATCAGGAGTAATACCGACTCCTTCCTCGTTGCCCCTTTCGACATCCCATCCACTAGGAATGTCAATCGAGACTATAGGTTTTTTCGAGACCGAAATAAGTGGCAAGACCTCATCAAAAGGTGCACGGACCGGTCCCTTGAACGAAAACCCGAAGATGGCGTCCAGGATGACATCAGATGATGAGATAATCGAACGGAGCACGTCAAGGGTGGCGTTAGGAGGCAGAGACTTGATCCTCATGTTATCACACTGCTTGTGCAAGCGCTGTGCCCCATTTTGCGGGGAAGACAGTTTGGAATAGGAATAAACATACACAGAACGGACCTACCTTGTAAATGTCCTTTGACCCGGGCTGGTGATCAATGATCGAGTCAGGACTTATCTCCAATCGGATGATGCAAGTATAGATACCTTGGGCATATAGATCGTGGGTTCGTAGCCAAACATGGCTGGTCGCACAGTGGCTCGTATTTCTTATCAATGATCCATTAGACAACGAGGAACGAACCGAGGTGTCTTGCCGCTACTAATCCATCGCCTCCTTGGTTACCTGGTCCACAGCAAACGACAACTCTCCGGTACTTCTCCTTGTCGTAGACTTTTGCAAGCGTTTGAGCACATGCAAGTCCGGCCAATTCCATCAGCTTTAGTCATAACGTAGTAGTCAAGTTCGAGTATCAGTGATGCGAGCCATCTCGAACCTGATCAATACTAAACGCTCCAGATGCACTCATGAGTTCCTCGTCAATCTACGCCACTGTATCAGTCACTGTGATATAGGTACAACGGCTCACATTATTCACCCCTTGTGCGAGTCTTGCCGTGAGGTAACGGATGGACATGATGGTCTTGGATTGACTTTGGTTCGGTGGGAATCTCATCCAGTTAGTCGACCCTCACGTGGAGGTCTATCGGTGACAGTTTGCCTCACGGATCCGGACGGTCTGGTCACCAGACTACACGTGAAGTTGAATACAGTATGATACCAGTACAACGATGTAACTGCCAACCAACGCTTGGCTGTCAGCGAAGAGAAAAGGATGACAAGAAAGCCAAAGTGGAAACCAGGATACTACCAGACGTTGGAGACAGCCCAGATTACTTTTGAGAGGGTTATTCACAATGAAGCAGGCTTCGCACAGACGCGGCGATGCTCGTCCCAGTCCTTTCTCTGATGTTCAGGAGAGCAGTATTTGACCAGCCTGCACTTGCTACACACAAGGCCATTCGTGGACGATGCGTCGGCGCAGTCAGCACTGCTGTGAGAACCCTCGGAGCCCTCGCTACTTTCAGCATATCGTTGGGTCTCCTCGCTGAAGCAGATATCGCAATCAATCCAATTGCACATCTCCTTTGCTTTGATCTTCTTCCCGTACCGACCACCGCGCTTTATTGAGAGAATAGCTGCCCCTTCAGTGCCCCGTCTAGGAAAGCGGATCATTTCACAGTCTTCGTTGCAGCAGGGGTTTGGGCATCCGCTTGGGAAGTCGAAAAAGATCTCTTCTGCGGGTACGAAGAGAGGATGCGTGAAGATAATTTGGGAGTAAGAAGTCGTCTGATGTGAGAACAAGATGATGAATGGTGGTCTCTTTTCGAATAGTATTGCTCGGAAAGCAAGGTCGATCTGAGGAAAGCATGGTGTACGTCGCTGCCTGAGTAGTGTGTGACATAGTCGCATGTCTGAGTAGTGCGAAGAACGAATGAGACTTTAAAGTATGAGCGGGGGTAGATCACGAACGATCATATTGGATTTGGCTTGCTGTGCTCGGTTTACACATTCGGCCACCGTATGCATACCGACACACCAGTTTGAAATATTCTGTGGCTTCGCCCATCTCTTGTCGCTTCAAATCCGTTACGATAATGTATACATCGTCACATCCATGATCGTGCATGCCCCGTAAGAGCATAAGCTCGGGAAGCTGACGGAGGCGCGATGAACATTGGCAGCATCGATAACGGAATGGCGTAGCGTACCATTGTGAAAACGACGGGCATCATCGATAATTTTCTGTCTTGCATTGATCTGTGATGGTAGACGTGGGTAGTCCAGGTTCGGTCGAGAGGGATAAGACGACCAGTATCGACTGTTCGGCAGAAAATATTTTCTGGAACACAGTCCCCTTTACTCCAGACTACTACCTGACGTCTCAGAGTGTTGGATGCATGCTTGCGCTCTCTGACGACTTGGAACCATTCCCAGTACGCGTCGTTGCGATGTTCGAGCCACTTGTCGATTAGCATATCAGTAGCGTCGTGGTCGAGTGTTTTGCATACGAGCTCGCTCATCGCCAGGGTTGGCTGCGAAAGCGCAGAGTAATGTTGAGCTTGCTTCCCCATACGGTGCACAGATGGCTTGATAACGACATCACCTCGCCAGCACTACGCCGTTGAGAAGAGTGAATCGACACTCAGTACGCCGGCCCTAAACGCCGATCACCCGACATCAACCCCTGTCTTGGATCTTCGACAACCACCTTCACCGCGAAACAGCTAAGCTACTCTCTTTTTCAGCAGGGCGTAAATGAGCGCTCTCGAAACAGTTACACCACCGTCAGTCTTTGCAAACATTCAACTCACCGAAGCTCGAGCGGACCTCACAGACACCTTCCAGTAGACCTTGCAAGTGTTCTTCGATCCTCCGTCCGTATGCCGCCCGCCAGTACACCCTGCTCCTCAAGTGACATGGATAATACCCACTATTGAAGATGTGGTTTATCAGCTGGGCGACAATCTCGAACTTTGTCTGGGGTCTAACACTCTGCCTGGTAGCCGAACCAGAGAGGAATCTGGGAAACACATCAGCGCCAGAGAAATACATCGTTGATACTGCCTACCGATGACCAGACGAAGAGCGGTCTGAGGACACTTGCCAGCACCGTTCTTGAGCAAGTCCTCGATCAGGTGCCCACCGCTGACACGATGACCCTCGTAATTTTCTCAGAATGACACGGACCGATCCTTGGCTTCATGAAACCTTGGAGGAAAAGATATTCAAGGACACCCTTTAGGTCTAAAAGCTGATGGTTCTGAAACTCAGTGCTTCGAGTAAGCTATCAGGCGTCTTTTTATCAGCCTATCAGTGAAATGGTTGGGTTAACAGGATCGCAGGAGTGGCGGGTGCTCCCGGGACCCGGGTAATAGCAAGACCTCAGGAGTCTTAGGCGAAATATGGCTAACTACTGTATGGTCTAAAACATCATGATGACCTATTGCAGTAGCGTGAGTCACTCGGTGTCATGGTTCAACGTCCAAGTCCCAGGACTAGCGTCTGGTGGTCGAGTCATGAAAACGCAACGACATCACCACGCTTTGGCGTAACACGGAGATTGCAGCTGCGCTATACATACCGATCGGATTTGACCTGTACGCTCTACATGTGCAAGATATGCCTTGGGCTCCAGCAGTTCAACCACACGCTAAAACTGGTCCCAAGCGGTGTTTTTTTTGGCCCGTCAAAGCCAAAGACGACCTGTAAGAAATCGGCGGGCTCTCATACCAATATTTCATTGCTTCAAGCCTGAGGATGCGGGAGCCTCAGTCACGTAATTACCACCCACCCATGGATCCTGCAGCCGTAGTTGCCGCATTGCATCATCAATAAATGGCCTACAACCAGGGTGTCAGGTTCGCCCACCGCAATCGTAAGAGTCAAAAACAAATTCAGCCAGGGCGCACTGGAGAATAATGTAGCTCCATATGTCACACAATTTTAGGAAAGTATCTTGCACGATCATCCTACTCATTTCCCTGATCGCCACATCCCGTCCTTGACAGTAACTAGTCCTTCTCGTTTCGCAGCTTCCATGAAGCCACCGAGCTGTTCGATAGTGCGATCATAACCAGGGGCAAGCCTGAGCATTGTTTGTATACGGTCGAGCGGTAGCGAACCCAAGTTTATGAGCATGCCTTCAATGAACTGCAACTCGAATGTCAAACAATGCATCCAGGTGCACGTAAAAGTCGCTCCTTACCTTCCAGTAAACTTTCATTTGTTCTGCTTGCTGTTGCTGCACGCTCATCATTGGTGGCAACTCGTCCTCTGCGGTAGCTATAGCTTGAGCGTCAGGACGGGCGCGAGACAGGTATGGCAACGGGAATGAATGTACCTAGTTTTGGTATTGTCGTCTCGGTCCCCAGCGTTGATTCTTCCCTTACGGAAAGCAGCTTAAACACATGCTCGCTATCCTCTTTCAAAACACGCATGTCGACCCATGTAGCAAGCGACTTCAAGGCCGCACTACGGCTCACAATGCCTACTCTTGAGATCAGTTCATCAACGGTCCACGTATCTATAGATAGTCCCGGTCAGCGCAATGAGGCAATGAGAATGAACGGGTCGCACCCTTTTCCGAGAAAAGCTCGATAAACGCGGCTTCCAAAGGTGGAACGTCCGCACCGACTTTGCGGTCGTCGAATTCAAGTTCAAGTTGCACTCGGCCAAGATGAGGTAGCCAACGCAAAGCTTTGTCGGGCTTGAATATAGTGAACTCCTTAGAGTACTGTTCCTGCGTGCTGTCGTGAAGGTGAGCTTGCACGGAATGGGTTGGTGGAAGGCTCACTCCTGAAATTGACCCGGCATGACAATGCTGCTGGTTTCTAGAGCAGGCCAGAAATGTCGTGAGATTATGGTTGGATGCATGATGCTCTTCTGTCTGTAAGTATAATATCATATTTTCAAGGTGCACTGATGCTTACGGCTCGCTGGGACTGAACATGCTGGTCAATTCGCCTTGAATCTGTCATGTCCCGAAGCATCACTTCGCAGACCTGCAAAGCTGACTCCCCAAAACGAATCTTCAGAATCTCAATGTTTCGTCGCTTGAAAACCATTATCATACATCATAGATGAGCCTGAATGAGGAACAAACCTCCCGATCAAAATTACCATTTTTGATTGCAAGCAATCGTTGTGCAAGCAGTACTTGAAGCTCTTTGATAAAGAGATCTTTTGAGTCGTAGATGCTGATGATGGTACTTATAACATCACTCGTTTTGCTAGCGCGGAAATCTTTTGTTGAAGTGAATACAAAACCATCAACGAGAGATGAGATTTACCTGGACCGGCGTCTATTGGCTCGGGCGTCCATTCAGGATCGGCATAGTTTTCTATTTCTGTTTGTTGAAAAGGTTGAATGGGTTCACTGTCATCTACCAATAAGTCGCCGCCTTCGCCGTCCCCGACTAAACTAGCGACAATGCATCTGATAGCATCTGGCCGATCTCTTGGAGTGGTATCAACAAGACGAACGCAAAGACATATTGATAGCATTACCGGAGATACCGGCGTATTGGGTCGGCCACCTTGAATAAGAGAACGCCCGGAGGATCTACAATTCTCAGGCATTTGATCGTTGAAACATAGGATAGGAGAATATCTTTCGTGTCCGCTCCTGGGTGAAGTAGGCGTTTCTTGTTCCTGAAGAATCCGTCAGCCACAAGAAAAGTACCCACACCCACGTGACCAACGCTCGTCGAATAGATTGAACCAATTCCACACGTTGATCAACTCTCTGCAAACATTCCTATGCTCAATTCAGTAAGTATAGAAAGAATGGCGAGGTATTCTGTGAGCATAGCTACCTTGAGGTCTTGGAGAGCACCAATAGAATCTGGGAAATCTACGATGATGTCGAATATCTCACGTGTACTATAACAGAGGATAAATCAGCACCACAAGAGCAACCACTCACGTACCGCAAGTCACAAAGAGTTTTATGCATATGAAAGTCGAACCGGGAACCGACGCCTTGCATCATCGTTTTTGCCTCATCGGCTTTGGAAGATGAGTAACAGTGGAACATATAAGAGACTATACGCCGTACCGCTAGTTGCTCCTCTAGCAAATGGCCATACCATCCACGGTACAATTTTGTGGACCATCCAGGTACGAAGGTTCGCCAGCATTGGTTCTTCCCATGAACCGGCACAAGTTTGCAGTACATGGGCTTCGATGTATTCATACCCTACGCTAGCTATGAGTGTCTCATAACGTTCTATGAGGCTCAGAGTGTCGAATGCCTGCCAAAGAGAGCGGTCTTGCTGATCAGATGGTTCTGCTACTGTCCTGACAAGGGTCGCGGCTACGAGAGCCTTGACCCCTCGCGCAAAGGAAGTAGGGAGAATGGAAAATAGGTGGGTTTGAAATGCAAGCGTATATGCGGATGTGATAGTTTGACCCAGTCTGTCGAGGTGTTACCGATATGTGAGCAAGAGACGGCAGATAGAAATTCACTCAGCGTTCGGTCTCCAAGCATCATACCACTGAACAAGCCGGAAAATAAGTACTTTTACTGTTTCCGGATCCGAGTTGGACTGGAACGATGTGAGCACCAGGTAGATGGGCATACATGGGCATACCTCGTAAAGATTCATGTAGCCTTCGACCTCACGTGCAATCAGGTGCTGGCTTTTGTGCAAATCCTCTGTAAAAATGGGTTATATTGCGAGTGAGAGAAAGAAGGAGTGACGAATCGGACCAAGAAAGACCTCAAGCATGACTGGTAACCGTCTACATTTGTTGATGATGTCGAATGCTTCCCTAACCTGACGCATGTCTATTGGAGAACTACCTTAGTACTTCGCGGGGGAAAGAAACTACAGATAGGTCACTTCACCATGTCGAGGCCGAGGAGTTGGGTCATTCAAGTCGTATGGCTTCAGGAACGCTGTCGCCAAAGTCCAAGCCTGGTAAGACATGATTAATGTCCGCAATGAGTGCAAGGAAGAACGCGGACATGGCTAAAGCTCATAAGACCCGATATCCCTGGCTCCGCTCGATTTATACGGGTGAAGGACTCCTGCCATTTCGCGGCAACCTGGGCACGCACCGCGTTTGACGCCATCCACGACGAAAGCTGACAGTAGCACAGCCACACGAACGCGTTGAAACTTTAATCGATTACCCGCGATTAGCACGGGAGAATGCAGCGAACGGTTTGCACGCATTCATCGAAACGTCTCATACACCACAATGACCCCACACTAAATAATTCTGACGCTAACAGAGTACACATAAAGCGTGGCCAAGGCAGTCAAATCGCCACCGATCAGCAAACGGTACGCTCGCCGTGGCTGTTATATGAGCCCAGCACGACAACCAGTTCAAGATCGCAAGCGGGGGTGTTGTGTGCATGTCATCATGTTACCGCACAAGAGTGGACCCTGCGGCACACCTGCCTCATCGATGTGGCCCGTCGGGTTTTGAGTCCTGCCCGAGTTGCACTGTCATGTTTTGCAGCGATGCTACTCACGACAGCAACCAGTAGTACCGCATCAGTACTACTTGAAGTCACTGCCCCTCATTCCGTGTACATCGTATCAGCACCTTATGACAATGGCTAGGCTTATGCTACTGCAATGCGAACCTACTATAATAGACGTTTTGAACGGCGCCCGTGGTCGGAATTATGTAGTACAGTACTGCGCATGACCTATACCTGTAGCATGCGGCACGCTCCTACAGCAATTCCCTGAACCTCTCTTATCATAGCGTCACCCAGTACTGGGAGATCTATTGGACATGGAAGACGGCAGAGTAACGCCATTCATCCCTACAGAACACGACGCGGTTTCTACAGACCTCGTGGACACGCTACCACTCACTCAGCCTTCCGAATCGCCCATTCAAGTGCGAGCTCCGCGACAGGACTCATGCTCAAGTTTGAGCTTCATGGATGCTTCTCAACCATCTCCCAAAGTCTCACAGGAACCAGACGTACCATGTCGGGATCCACAGTTTTACATGACGGATGGAAGCTGCGTTCTGCGTGTCGGTAGCACCCTCTTTAATGTACGATATCCTTATCTGCTCGTGCGAGACAGCTAAATGATCGATGTCGTAGGTCCATCGCAGCATTCTATCAGCCGACTCTTCTTCGTTTAGCACCCTGTTTACGCTGCCTCAGGGCAACATCAACGTGGAAGGCATGTCGGATGACAATCCAATCATCCTGCATGGGGATACTCCTGAAGAGTTTCGCAATTTCCTCTGGTCTCTATATGCTCTGTAAGACTTCAAACCCAGTT
>JBBPLY010000336.1:8111-19243 GCA_038090035.1 Xerocomus nothofagi | reverse complement strand
CAATCTCTTAGCAGGCATATTAGAGAAGTACACCATCATATCAAGAGATCGGCCGCAAGAAGCAGGTTTGCCACTGGACCCTAATGGCATCGAGATTTCTGTAGACATGCGAATGAAGCATGCGTCACGGCGGAATTTTATGCACACTGTGTATGCTCCGGACAAGCTTTCCTTTCTATCACGCCTGTTGTTTTAGGGATTGTCTACGGAATCACGTACCAATACATGATGTATGTGTCCTTGATACGCATGAACAATCGCTCGCCCACGTTCAGAATGTGTTATATAGTGTTTTTCTTCTTTTGGTTCCTACGACCAAAGTGCTGACGAGGCATGTTCGTACCGAAGCCATGGCGTTGTAGTCAACCAGTTACGTTTATCCGTGGCAGTCATTGAAAGCATGTTGGCGGCGATCGACGTTTGAAATTTGGTTACATCAAGTACACTACGATGGTAACCCAGCAAGTAGCCGGGTGGAAAGAGAAGATCTCGGTCAAGAAAATGCAAGGCCAGTCCAGGTGGCCACTGCACCAAAGACCACGCCCCCTGCAACCGCTGTTAATCTCCCACCTTTCCCCTCAACCCCCGCGCTCCTCTTTTCTTCTTCGAGGAATTTTTCTGCCAAGAGATTGATTGCCTCCTCCTCGAGACCAAGGACGATCCATTTCTTATTGTCCTCCTGGCTTGGAAGAATGCGGACATGAAATCCGACTTTCTCGGCATCACTCCGCACGTTGTCCAGATCTGTGAGCGGGAGGGAGACCAACGTGGCGGGTGCAGTGCCGGAGGAATGACTGAGCCGTTGTAAAAACAAGGAGCGTTGCTCGAAGCTCATCGAACGACTGAGCGGTTTCGTTTTTTCGGCATCGGGGTCGGGAAGTAAATAAACTGTTTCGTTCATATCGAGAGCTGAACCACCGATGCCTTGGTCAGTGGCGGGCTCCGTGACCGTAAGACTGGCCGTAGGAGTAGAAAGTGTGCAAGGCATGCGGCGGGAGAGCGAGGAGGCCGTGCTGTTAGACGGCGGCTCTGCCTTTACTTCCATGGGCTCTTCCTTGCAATCGTCCAACGGATCAGCTCCGTCCAGCGTCTTTCGCCACTCCAAGACGTGTGCCGTTCTGTCCTGCGGTGACACGGTATCGCTAATCGTGCCAGGCTGAAGTAATTGATCCACCAAGTGCGCGTCGGTCGGACTCAGAGATTCGAGCGTCTGCTCTGGGACGATGGCGAACCGAACCGAAAGCCGCCGCTGTGAGTTTTTACCGTCGCGTATCATGGACGTGCGCGCGTTCTCTTCAGTCGGACTGACTATATGGAGGGAGGAGAGTTCCTCCAAGATCCCATCATCTCCGGCCTGCACGGCTCTGAGGGCGAATTTGCTAGGAGATGATAACGTGTCCGATGCGTCCACATAAGGACAGCCGGAGCGAGGATGCCCTGCGCGTGGGCGGTGGCATTTGGTGCAATGGGGCGAACGGCGCGTACTACTGGCACTGTGTGGCGTTACTAGGCCGGTACTCACGCGTTGCTTGGCTGGCGTTGATGGAGCTGAGGAGCGCGTCGCTGGAGCCATGCAAGCAGTAGAAGGGCAATTCGCGTCGTTCGTGGGAGAGCTCCGTTTGATCAAGTCGGACTTGGACGCAACCCTCCTCTTGTCTTTACCACCGAGCCTGCATGGAAACGTGGATCGACTGTTCATCAAACAACAACGCCATCGTTGGCCAGGCCATCCCCATCCGATAGTTATCTTCGCATTGATCAGTAGGACTCGATCACTCGACATGAACGTATCGGTGCCATCAGTCGAGTATTTCTCCATCGGACCAAATGTACACTGCCAATCGAACGCATACAGGTATTCGGACCGACAATGACTGAAACAAGAGAGACATCATAGTCACCCAGGTCGCTATCCTCTAGCTCTACTATCCCAATCAGAAAACCCGCCACGTGAGTCGTCGTACTTGCTATCCTCGTCCCTGCGTTTGGTCAGTCCGGAACGCCGTGAGTCTCCTTCGGGGGTGCGACTCCTCACGCGAACGTTTCGGCTGTCTTTGCTCCGATGCGAGGGCGAATGTGAATGTGATCGGTCACGCGAACCATCGGAATCATTGTCGACCGCGCCTCGATAATCCCGTTGTCTGTGCCGTGGCGACTCTTGCGTCCCGAGGCTCCTCAGTAAATTTTCCACTCCCTTCATGCCCTCCGACTTCGTCTTCCCCTTCCGTAACTTCCTTTCTCTCCTTCGTTCCTTTCTCGCACGACGTTCTTCGGGCGTTTCGTCTTTGCGTTTGTCCTTTTTGGATTTCTTTGACTTTTTGAGTGCTTTCATTTCCTTGCGTTGGGCCAGCAGGTAATCTCTCATGGGATCTTCGGGGTCGATAGAGAACGTGGACGACGCGTCTGACTCAGAAGCGGGTGCTTCATCTGAATGACACCAACGTTAGCTGAACGTCACCGGACAGGAGACAGCGACATACCGACGATCATGTCAGGCTTTGCATTCAAACTTTGTTCCTCCGGATCCGCCCATTCGCCGTCTTCTCCCTTTGTCTTCGGTTGCTTGTAGTTTTTGACATGATCGACACGCAGAGTTCTATCAAGAACCTTGGTGCCATTGAAATTGTCGACCGCCAAGATTGTGGACCTTTGATCTTCGTACATGAGGAAACCAAATCCCCTTCTTTTCCCTGTCGTTTTATCCCGAGGTAAATTCACGTCCATAACTTCCCCGTACCTGGCAACGTTGGGACCGTGTCCAGCGAATGAGTGGAGGTTTCGACTTACTGGGAAAAGATTGCAATAACATCGCCTTCCGTGAGGTCAACGTGAAGACCGCCAACGAAGACGTACGCAGAGTCTATGGATCATGTCGAGGATCATCACACCAGAACATTCCTGACGCCTCACCCTTGTATTCGTCGTGCCATGAACCAGAAGCACCTAGTTCCAGCTCGCGCTCATTAATCTTGTTGATCTCTCGCACAACGCTATGAATCCAGTCATTAGTCCCAATGCTGATCGCTGGTAGACGAACCTAC
The DNA here is from genome assembly GCA_038090035.1 of Xerocomus nothofagi. Taxonomy (NCBI): domain Eukaryota; kingdom Fungi; phylum Basidiomycota; class Agaricomycetes; order Boletales; family Boletaceae; genus Xerocomus; species Xerocomus nothofagi. The sequence goes on along the minus strand of JBBPLY010000336.1, from coordinate 16,202 downwards.
TTCATGTCTGTTCGAGTCCAAGTGCCGTTTCTCACGCCTTGGTGATCTCTGCTCATCATCCTCGCGCCAAAATCTACCGAGAACGAGATGGCTTCGTTTTCTCTACCGCCAATTCACGATCATCCAGATGGTGGATGGGGTCCTTCTCCATCAAATATTCCTGAACAGTTCAAATTCAAGGACATCCCATATGCACCATACTCGAAATCTGACAAGTTAGGCCGATTTGCAGACTGGAACGACACCACGAGCGAAAGCCGCCAGACCGCGGTCGGCCTTCCAAACGCTCGCGACACGCGTGGTGCGACAGGAAGATCAAAGAGGGAAGGTGCTCAGGCCTTTGGCAGTGGTACTGCGAGCGCGTTTGCATACTTCCACGTCGAGGATGAGTCTAGCTTTTCCTTGGTCGATAACAAGACTGCGCCTCCCCGTCGTGGCGTGTTTTCCAGGGGAAGAGGATCTGCACGCGGCGCCCCTTTCTCCGCCAGGGGCGCTCAAAGGGGTGCCCGTGGTGGTACCACTGGCGGGCGGGGAGCAGCCCAGCGTGGTGGTCGGAGGGGTTGGAGGGATTGGGAAAAAGTATGCTCTTCCTCTCCAATCCGTCCTACGCATTGTCATTGATATGTGATTTTTTGCAGACCAATCGCACTCGGGAATCTTCCGTCGCCATTTCGCCTCAGTGGACGATGCTGGAAGAGATCGAATTCCATCGCTTGGCCAAGCTCAAATTAGATGTGGGCGAGGGAGACGACATGTCAGTGAGCTATCGTGCATTTCCTCTGCCCTTGTTGAATCTTGTCTTTCAAAAGCGACACATACGGACGAGTGTTTGCCTACGACAAATCTTATGACCGCGTCACGACCAAAACCGAGCGACCGCTGCAGCTTGTAGATCGCATAAAATATAATACCACTACGTCCGATGACCCAGTCATCCAACAGGTATGCATGCGTCAGGCTTTTTCACCGAAAAGCTCTGAACTTGATTATGTAGCTTGCAGCCAAGAGCACGGCGACAGTCTACGCCACTGATGTCATCCTTTCTGTACTCATGTGCGCTCCCCGGTCGGTGTATCCGTGGGACATTGTCATCCTCCGCGAAGGCAACAACCTATTCTTCGACAAACGCGACGGTGGTCCATTCGATACGGTCACTGTCAACGAAAACGCGTCTGATCCTCCTCAGGATCCCACCCTTCCCAACCCCAATAATCCAGCTGACAAAACTGCCGCCCCTGAAGCTCCATCGATCAACTCTGCTACGTCACTATCACTCGAGGCGACCTACATCAACCAAAATTTCGGATTTCAGTCCGTACAGGAAAGCGTGACGGCAGACTTTGCTCACCCTAACCCTTTCTATGGCCCGGATGAGACGGAACCTTTGGCGTCGTGTGGTTATCGATACCGTATCTTTGATCTCGGGGTCACTGAGAGCGAGGACCTCAAAATCTGTGTACGCACTGAAGTCGACGCGTATATTCCAGGGGCCGGGAATCCAGCCGATGGCCACGGCCTTGTGACGGTTCGAGCCCTGAACGAATTTGACCCCCGTGCCCAGGGTGCAGGTGGTGCTCAGGATTGGCGCTCAAAATTGGACTCTCAACGCGGTGCTGTCGTTGCGACGGAGATGAAAAACAACAGTTGCAAGCTGGCAAAGTGGACAGTCCAGAGCGTATTGGCAGATGCTGATCTCATGAAAATAGGGTGCGTGTCGTTCCTCATTATCGAGTGATAAAGGACATCCGTGTTCCATGTACCTGATCGAACAGCCTTTAAACTGACTGCGTGATTATGTGGTTGCAGATATATCTCCCGTGTCAATCCCAAGGACAACACTCGCCATGTCATCCTTAGCACTGCTTCGATGCGTCCCACGGACTTTGCTAGCCAGCTCAACGTTTCCATTTCCAATGGCTGGGGGATCGTTAGAACTATCACAGACTTGTGCATGAAGATGCCCGAGGGCAAGTATGTACTCGTCAAGGATCCTAATAAGGTGACGTGGAACTTGAGTGGAGAGTTTTACTATACTGACGTTTAGCTCGCTAGTCCGTGATACGATTGTACTCTGTTCCCATGACGGCCTTCGTGACTGAAGACGACGAGGGCGAAGCCTTTGAGGGGGAAGATCCAGAGTTGGCAACCTAGTAGCGAATTTGCTAAATCTGAGGGCGTGTAGTAAAATTTGTGCTTGAGGCAGAGAACAACCGGACGCAAAAATATTATAATAAAGTCCCTCCTTTCATCACTGGACATTCAAGAGGATTTCCACTGCGACCTCGACGTTTGGACTAGAAGAATGTGGCATATGAGTTGAAAAAAGTTCAGTTGGATTGATTTTGGTACACACGTTCGTTGAAGTGCCCTGGTTATTAAATCCCTCGATATATCAGGAAACATCGCAGCGAGTTGTGATATTTCGGCTTCGCTAGGTGTCCGTATTCTTGCGGGATCTTCTGTCCTACCGGTTAACTCGTTCACCCACTCGCGCATGACACTGCCCGCCTCTCCCTGGGCCTGAGATGAAGCGCCATCCGTCCGAGTCGTTGGTGCGGGAGGCTGAGCAGTAGTGACTACTTCTTCGTTGCCCAAGTCAGTGGTTGTCGTTTCCTGTCGTTCGGGACGTGCACGATTGAGGCGACGTGGTGCACGCGTAGACCCAATCAAGGGCAGTAAGAAACGTGTGGAAAACCGGATAACGGCCGGTGAAACACGCCACGTCTTGATATTAACAAGCTCCGAGCGGTATATGAAGCCCACAAGCAGCCCGAGGCATGCAGACACCAGCGATCCCGGCACATGCCCTAATGCAAGCTTTTTTACGTCGACGACAGGAACGATGGTACGAATAGAAACACTCACTTGGGACGCCAGTATATAAGTGAATGATTTGTTGCTCAACGGAACGCCGAAGATTCGAAAGTGATATGCGGGGGGAACCAGTCTGTACCACTGGTACAGTATGCTGAACACCACCGCAGTGGGCCCGGGGGGGATATGATTAATTCCAACGCGGTGAAGTAGAATAAGCGACGAGAATTCGAGTATGGTCGACACCAACGTGGAAACGATGGCAAAAGACTGGTGAAGGAAATTTGGGTCAATCTCGAGCATTATCGCTTCAGCATAACACCCACTGCAAACTTGACGCTCCCAAATTGACGCTCTATATTGACACCGACACTATACAAGAGGAGTTCTGCAAGCAGCAGGTCGCTTGAGCTCGAGAATGCGACATGATGGGTTGCAAGGCGCCAATACTGTGCAGAACGTCACTGATTCAGGCTCAGCCGCCCTTCAGATCTTGGAAGAGAACGTATCATTACCTGATGGTGGCGCGAAATATGTGGAACGAGCTGAGAGTATGAGACTGTCAGAGAAAACCCGATCGGTGAGTAGAAAGATCCCAAACCTGTAGATGAAGATACTGCTTGACATCGAATATTCCGCACATGATGGACGTCAGGGCGTATCCCATCATAAGACCTGAACCCCACATCCTCTGAGCACCAACACCACAAGCGAAGACAAAGCCGTACCTTTTGTGACTGAGGCATGCTCGAACGACATGGTGTCTGGCCACGAGCGCCCGGATATCGAACTTTCAGCTCACGAGACACACGGACTCCAGTTCAGATACACCCAGAAAGTGGAATGTACGAGTCGAACGAATATTGTAGTGTGTGAGGCAGAAACTTGAAGTAGGTACGGGACGCAGTAGTGACCGTATTGGTCAAAAAGCTCCACGGTGTGTGGCTGTGACAAGTCACGAAACATTGGCTGCTGCAAAGTTCGAGTTGTCATCCACATACCACCGTGCGGTTTGACTCTCACAGACATTTGGCACATAAAAGGTTGTACGTTTGGGTAATCCGACATTTGCCCTTCACTTCCGGGCAAATCTTTGCACTGCACGCATCATGACGCATGGTCACGACGGCTGAACTGAGCTGAACTACAGTCCAACGACTCTTTCGAAGCTGAGTGAGTCCAGGGCCTCATTAACTCACGAGCATCTAGGGGTTGCAAACTTTGGAGTCTTACAACACGACTTGATTGAAGGTAAGTACTTCTAAACGGGGTGGTACACCCTCTTCCTTCCAGGGTAATTTTGCTGATGGGAGTAGGGTTCATATTCTATATGCGACATACATGATATTAACTTCTTCTTCACTTATACCCTGCCATGTGCCCAGCGCATGTGTCTGGGGTTGAGAAGACCGACAGGAGGAGGCTTGTGGGTGGGTGCAATCCTGAGCTAGAACATAACGTAGCATGGTCGGACCTTTTCTGACCACACGTTGGCGTATATTCCCGAATCGCATTTCCGTTTATCAGCCGTTGCCCCCTTTTCCCCACGGCGTGCTTCTGTACGAACTCATATCAGGAGGCGAAGATAAACTTCGATTCTTTTCAGTTTCCGTTTGGGGGACATGCTCGCTCAGCCTAGTACTGACAGCCTGCGCACCAATATTTGCGTGGGAGGAACATGACATGCTTTCTCACTTTCTATCTCTGACCTTGGCATGTCATTTGACTAACATGACATTCTCTCATTAGGCTGTTCAGGCGTATGTGGCATGCCCCGGCTCCGTGTGGAGTGGCAAGTGCTCGACGGTATATTTCAAGTTCAGGGTACCAGATAGCGTGTGTCCGTCGGATATAAACCACTTTACCACTCAAGGTCCCACCAACAAGGTTTTCAAGCGTGTAGTCGCTCACGTCACCAGTACCATACGCCATATGACCTGCTCTGTGGCATCCTATCGCTTCTGCGTTTCACCATCGCAATGCTACCCCGGCTGAGCATAATCTACTTTTATCTGCGTGTACTTTTTCTCTTTCCTTTCCCTTTTTTGTTTTTTTTCGTATCGGGGGGAGGATCAACACCAATATACTATGCTCATGCGAGCGCCCATATCTTTTCTTATCAGCCACTCGTACCGCGTTACACTGCATATGCGTGTGGCGTGGTCTACCCGACAGGCGGTGCGCTACTGATACGATAACGACGTCCATAGCACTAATCATCACCGTTTGGCGGGAAGAAGTAGAAGACATTCAAATCAGACTCATCAAGCATTGCGCACTGATCATCGACAGCCATGCCATCGATCTTCCCAACTTTTGCTTGGCCTGGATGGCGGCGTCGTGTTTGCAGATCAGTGCCAACCCTCGTCAGATGATATGTCCAGTAGCACTGAGTACTGAGCCACCGAGAGTGACGAGTATATGCTTACTCTGACCGTGCACTGCCAATTTACTGGCACCGTTCTCAGCTGACCCAGGCTGCTAAATCTGTCGGCGTCGGATCTGATATTGCTTCCGAGCTTTTCCAAACCGCTCCGCGGAGGCATTTCAATTAGGAAAGGCAAGAAGAAAAAGGGGGGGTAGAACTGTCGTCATGCAACACTGGGTGGGAATAAACGCGGAGCTAGAACCAGCACCGTTTGAAGCGCCTTGAAGGATTTGTGGGCTGCCAGCCATTCAAACTTTTAATTTAATGCCTGTAAACTTTGAGTGAGGACAAGCAATGAATAACGAAGTATCATTCGCTCCTTCGAATGGGATGCCCCGCCGTCGCATCAATGAAAATGGGCACCGCCTCTGAAAAAGAACCGCGCGTTACGCGCTATACATACATAACCTTGCCATTTTACCATTATTCCGTCCCGGCATCTTGACAAAGTCACGAACAAGTTCCCAATCCCGCCTAAATACTCCCCCGTTCTTTCGACCGTCCCCTCGGACCACACAGTTTTAGGTCACTCGGAGACCGCTCTAGGCTATGATGTACCTGGGGGATGGAAAAATGGAGACGTGACATGTATGTTTGAGTACAGCACCTCGGCGAACTGTTCTCAGCAACCTGAATCGCTCTCGGATCCGTTGACGACAGTCAACGGGTCCTTTACGGCGGAAATGAGACGTAGGCTTGAGGCGATGGTCAGAATTGGTGGCGGGCGCGCAAAAGATCAAGTTGGGCGGAGAAAAGAACCCCTGGACACTGCACCGAACTTTGAGGGGGAAAGAAGCTACCAAGAACCGTTAGCACCAGTGCCAGAATCTGAACGCGGTTCTAAAACGGCCCGTGGTGGCACCCGCGTGGCCATGGTTGTACGAAAATTTCATTAATGGTTGATTGATCGAAAAATGTTCCCCAAAGAGCATCATGCGGAATGGTCGTCGCCTCGTAAGATAGTTCCTTGTCCACGTAATATCTGGCCAATGATTGGTGACTGGTAGCACATTTGTGAAAGACGTACAGCTTTGGTATTCTAGACATCCATCATTCATGCGATGCAGTGAACCAAAAACCGTAGTAAGAACTTCGCATCTGGCTGCAACTCATGTCAACGGAATGTCAATAAGGACGTTCGTGCGATATGTAGATACAAATGGCACAATACCCACGCGGGTGGAAACCGTGTAAATGAGAAGTTGCGGAGAGGGGATGGAAGGCTATGCCCAGGCGTTAACAAGTGACAATCGCTGAGCTGGACAGAGTTAAAGTTCCACCGAAGTTCAGGGTTTGCATCCAAGGAGACATCTTTGTCCAGCCAGAAAGGTCCCCATTGATGCGGAAAACCGCGGCCAGGGGGACTATGGGTCCGTTTAAACATGGACGCATGGTCCACGGTTGATAGAAGACAATCTTGGACCAATTCAGTGCGGAGTTCCACAAAGAGGCGATGCCGTTGCAGTGCGCTATCAACCGAGCGCAGCATCCTTCAAGCTGCATTAACAGATTAATGCTGAGTGTAATGGCCGAATGATGGTGAGATGCAGCCATACGAACGCGAAACACCGCGAGTTAATATTGGAAAGAAGGTGAAAGGAGAAGATCAATGTGACTGTGGTGAACTGTGCTAACAAGGTCGTCGTGTCGTTCCTTGTGACTGTGACCGACTTCTGCGGGGGAAACGAGGTGGCAATCGTCATTAATCGACAAGGTATAAAAACGAGTGTATGATACCACGAACTGTTGCAAGCGATTCAATTCCCATGGGTAGAGCAGAGAGTGAAGGAACGGCAGTCGCCACTCCCAAGCTCAAAATTCAACTAGAGCTGGTAGCGATGGTCCCAGAAACGTAGACGCAGTGAGAGCACGGCCAATACGAACCGGCCATACCAACGATGGTGTACCTTGTGGCAAACGAAATGCAGAAATATTGCGAGGATGCTATATTTGTGATTAGCCGAGAGGCACAAACAAGCTGGACGGAGAGGTTGAATTGCTTGCCAACCTTGCACTGGTATGATGATGCTGGGAAGACCGAGTGAGAGCCCCTCATTTGCCCTCATCATCGGCTCGCTGAGTCATAATCGCGGAGATTCAATTTATTTGAATTGCCGACACATGCCGAGGCAGTTCGAGGTTAGCGACGACGATGAGCATACCTTCAGTTCAAAACTTGGAGGAAGCCGCTGCGATCGCATCCGAGTTCATCGCTAGTAAGTGTTTCCATGTCGACTCGTCTGTAATCGTACTTGACATCCTCAGCCCTCGAAAACATACCGAGCGAGATCCAATTTCTCTTGCAAGAACTTCGCTCAAAGGAGACCCAATCGCAAGGTCCGTCTACCATTCCTTCTAGTAGTTGTCCAACTGACGCAGTCCCAGAGTTACAACAAGAAATCGCAAAGGACTGCCACAAATTCATCCGTCATGCTCTCCGCACAGACTCCGAGGCGAAAGACAAGCCATCACCGCCACCCGCTGAGAAAATAAAACAGGCACAGAAGACGTTCTCTACAATCGCTGATGAAAAGATCGCGCTGGCGGAACGGATTGTTGAACTACTGTCAAGGAAGCGTTCGCGATTGGAACATGACCTTGGGCGTGTGCTGGTGTTGCAAGGAGAACCAGACCCAGCCGCCGTCGTCGCAGGTGCTGCACCCGTTATTTCAACGAGCGTGAGCGGGGTTTCAGCAGGGTCGGGGTATGTTCTTGGAGGAAGAAATCCCGCTGCGCACATCAATGAAAGCCTTCGAAATGCCTTTTCTGGGACAGCCACTCTTCCCCTATCAAACACGGCAAGTGTTGTCACTGTCGGTACTCGAACGAGTAGTACAGAAGAGAGTGCA
>JBBPLY010000335.1:0-19263 GCA_038090035.1 Xerocomus nothofagi | reverse complement strand
AGCAAATGAAAGTTCTTTCATCTTGGTGGACTTTTCTTCCTTAGAAGTTGTCTTCCCTCTCATGGAAGTTTTCTTGATCTTTGAATATACAGTCAGTGAGACAGAGAATGACTGCAGAAGCTCATCGCCCTTGGGGGTTGGGGATGACATGGTAGTACTAAGTCCGCAAGGAAGTCGCTGCTAGCATTACTAGCAAGTACAAAATCTATCTACGGCTACTCCCGGGGTCTTTCTCGGCATCCAGGCAGAGCAACTTTTGATTTTGTGATTTTCCGGAAACTATTGAAAAGCGCTGTAAGCTAACCCATACGGCCTCGCTTCGCAGATGTGGCTTTCGTACTACTACAGTACGATCCCACATATGCCAGTGTAATCTCTACCCAATGATTAATATTCCAAGTTGGCAAGAGTTGTCCAAAAACAAAACAGCGTCCGATACTGACGTGATAAAATTGATGATCTGATTCATGACTGTAGAAGCTTGCCGTCCAGCCTCCTGGCAGCCCTATTTTCTTCCCTTGTTTTGTGCCGTATGTTTCAGATCCTGTATAGGATGCTGTCACATTGCTGTGTGAATGATCCTTGAGAGTCGTCTGAGGATCCGAGAGATGCATGACTTCGCGACTGCGACTTTTTTACAACGCCGACACTTACGTTTTGAATAACTCTCTCGAATTCATCCCATGATGTCCACATGTCCACAATCCCGAGCTACACTTTTTCTCTATCGTAAGTAGTGGCACAATCATGCCAAACGGAAAAGTATCACCCTAGACCTGTTATTGATGCAACCTATGGTCCACCACAACTTATCACCTGATCATTTCGCAGAACTGATCATAAAGCCTTTTTACATAAGTAAAACAAATCCAATGAGTAATGAATCACCCGGTACATACCCCAAGAATTGAACCCATTTGGTTGCCCTGTCTCCCTCGCTCACCGCCGAACCTGCCACGTCTTCCCAAGCACGCAGGCTGCACCGGCACCTGGCACCACGCATGTGCGGCATTGACAATTCCATTCAAATGACAATTGCCATCTGATAAGAATGAGCGTTTGAACCGTGTGGGGGGTTCGTGCAGTGGTTGCCCCAAACACTCCAAAGTTCGTCGGGATGGGTGCGCGCACTTTTTTTGTATATACTTTCATGGTCTATCCATGTGCTTGTTGCATACAGGTTTATTCGGCGGTCCCTCGTCCAGGATATCCAGTCGTTTTACCCTGGACGTAGTGATATCAAGGGCTGTTACAAAATTTACATCGCATTTGATCACGACCTATTACAGACAACGATACAGCTTGTGACAAGCTTCAATCCACGAGACACCACGCTCGAGTGGTACGCAGCACTCCACATTTGAAGCCACCTGGAATAAATAGGTTGGTATATGCGTCAATGACGATAGAGATGGACACAACTTTAGCGGCCCGTGTATACGTGCCACCCTCCGCCTTGGGCCGACGGAATGTCTTTGTTCTTTGCCCTGTATGTCACGGTGATATGATCTGCCTCGCTCGGATCGGTTCCCCCGGAATGTGCGGCCTTTCTATGCAAAAGATCAGGGAGCGTAATCACAGTCGAAACAGCATCTTATACCTGACCCTGCCCACCGTGACTCCTGGAAGCGAGGCTGCATTCGTGGCAGCAAACTCCTTCACCTTGTCGATGTGCCACTGCTCGGGGTTTTTCCCACCAAAGTCGTCGGGCGACATAGCCGCAATCTCCTTCTGAGCTGGACCAGTAAACTTCACGTCTATGCTTGCCATGTTTGTGAGGTGGAGCACGATCCTTCACACGCATGAAGGGAGGGATTTTATAGCACTTCCACCGACTCATTCAGTGATGGGAAATTGCGAGTCCTGTGACAGGACGTCGGTCTACATTTGGATACATGGCTCAGTGCTCAAAGTGGAAGAACCCTGCTTTATGGCCAGGGGTTCATAAAAAACTGGGCGTTCCAGACTTGACACATCGGTGAGTGATCAACTATCCTATCGGTGGATACATCCAAATGCGTAACAAACTCCGATCATATTCGAAAGGAGGTTCAGAGCACCACAAGCGATCTGAGCTACAGCAATCCCCGAGGCGTAGATCTCGAACTGAGCACCAGCATTATGCTCGCCATCAACCAAGTTTTTAAATCTCCTTGCCATGCTCATGGGTGCCGATTACTCGTCTGTGGTCTTCTTTCCCGGCTGCCTGTTAGTGACCTGCGATATGTACATAATACAGTGTGTTCCTATCGTGTGATGTGGCGGGCCACTGGCTGCCAACCTGCTAAACTGGACTAGCTCCATCAAAAGGACCTTCGTGATCAGAAGACAGCTGTCATTTCTGATCTTACGAACAAGTGACTGGACTATTAGAAGTGAACTCGATGGAGCACCGTGACTGATTGAACGATTCGGACAGACTTTCGGACGAACCATTGCGTCTGTGACTAAAGCTGTCAATGGGAAATTGGGAATGATGTACAGCCTATCTTTCGGCTTGACGAGAAAGCGGGTTTGCAGGCTGACGACTCCGACTTGGACGAGTCAGAGATACTCCTTCTCAAACCAATCAAAGTGGCAGTAGTCTGGATACTATTACCAGACCGTATAACTGGCGTGTAGTACCTCTTTTAGACGGATTGGTCACCAGTCTAACTCCAATGAGCGAATCGTCGATAGATGGTGTACCATACGGTCCGGTGTCCAGACTAAAGTGGAAGCAGCCTGTGCCCCAAACACATGTACAAAATCTCGCTACGAAATATAAGATACATAATAGGGACGCTCAATCATTTATTATCGAAAAGTGTTATCACCTGCCCCACTGCATCGGCGTTAGAAGAAGTAGTCAAACCCCAGGAACACCATGAGCATCTGCATGTGTATTATTTTCTGGACTCGACGCGCACAACATCCTTGATGTAGCCATCCACCAAGTCAATGAATTTAGTATATCATTGTGCTGGTCTTTCATTAGAAACCAGACATGATTTTGTGCTCAGAAAATCGTACATCCCTCGCTCTGATGCTGATCCGTGAGGGTGCGCCCCTTGGAGTGTATGATGAACCAGTGTATATGGAGGCAAATTGTTACTTTAATTAGTACGGACACGTTCTCGAAGGAACCCCTATTCCCGAACGTATTTCGACAAACCAGGTTCTGTACGTCGGAAAGCTGGAGAGTAATACATCGATGTCATATATGCCCTCGGACATAATGATGGCTGCGGTAGATCGAAGGAGCTTGTCGGATGGATGAACGCCCTTAGAGTCGGTTGGAATGCGGAGGAAAATGGTGCAGAGCATATGTACAAAGCAACTATGACCGATCAGAAAGAGTTTGGTCGGTTTTCGCGGTGAATATCCTCCGTTTTCGTTGTGCCACGAAAGGAAAAATTCAAGGGGTTGGAGAGTGCCTATCTATCACCGTGCAAAATGGAATTTAGCGAAGTTTTCCCGCCGTGCATTAGCCTGCGAAGATATTCCTAATTCGGGAGGGGTTCCTGTCACGGTGGGGTCACGCAAGCGATCGTGCAGAATGATTTATAGCAGTATTCGCTGCCGCAGCTTCAGCTTGTCGCTCTTTCTTCGTCGGCGTAACCTAATGACTGGTCATACTCCTAGGGAAGCATACCTGCCTGTGTGTCCCGGTCTCGCTCTTAAAAAGGGCCGTTACACAATCCGACGGAAGCTAGGGGAGGGTGTCTTCTCTGCAACGTATCTCGTCGATGATGCTGAAAGAGAGTACGATCACGAGGGATGGCGTTATGAGTAACTCACTTAGTCAATGTTATAGGTTAGGGAAGTACCTCGCAGCAAAGGTCCTGACTCTCGAAGGCACCGAGCGCCACTCCACCGGAGAGATGCAGGAGCTTCAGTTTCTAAAAGCTATTCAAAGTTGCGAGGACATAAACTGCCTCCCGGTTCTCAGGGACGATTTCTTCATCGATGGTCCACGCGGGCGACATTTGTGTTTCGTCATGGACTTGCTCTCCACAGACGTGTCCTCCTTCCGTCGCCAATTCCCGAAAAAGGCACTCCCTCCTTTCTGGGCGAAAAATATCATAGCACTCGTTCTCGAGGGGCTAGAGCAATTACATGACCTTGGAATCATACACACTGGTGAGTCTATCAACATGAATTTCTGTTATACACTTCACTTCGCATAGATATCAAGCCCGACAACATCCTTTTCGGAGGTGTCTCGGACGAACGTGTGGACAGCATTCTTTCCGGGGAGGATGTCAAAATCGAAGGTGAAATCAACATCGACGGAAAGACTTGGCCGATCCTGCAATCCCAGCCCATTCCACACATGTTCACACCAGACTCAACCTGCCACGACGCCGAGATAATCCTAATCAACCTCGTCGACTTGGGACAAGGTACGAAGCGATATCTAGTATTCGGGTTCATGTATGAAGTCATTCCACCTTAGGGCAATGGATGGGGAAGCAGCCAACGGTCGACGATTTTTCTGCCCGTTCACTGCGCGCCCCCGAAATCATTCTGAGATCTTCATTTGGTCCGAAACTTGACATTTGGTCGATTGGATGTATTGTGTGTTTGATAAATTCCATTGCTGTTCGCGTTACTGATTGGCTGTTCTCTTTACCCCAGACTTTTGAGTTACTTGTCGGGAACTGGCTCTTTCAGCCAGAAGACGGCGGGGACGATTGGCGCTTAGAGGACGATCATCTAGCGAAGGTGTTGGAATTCACTGGCGAGTCCTTTGGTCCTGCCATACTTGAACATGCCCAGCTTCGGAACGAGTACTTGGACGACAATGGTAAGGGCAATCGTCCACGAAGTACAAGCTGTTTGTGAACTGACGATGGATCGATCATCAATAGGCAAGCTTCTCCGAATCAAGCAAGAAGACCTCTTTCCCTCCAGCATCGAGCAGGCACTCAGGAACTATGGGATTTTATCAGACGATGAAGTAAAGCCGGCCGCTGATTTCATACGTGCTTGCATTCATCTCGACCCTGGGGCAAGACCATCAGCAAAGGAGTTGCAACTTCATCGGTGGCTGAAAGACGCTTTCGCTTGTTGAGAACGTTTGTCTACCTCTTGTGTTAATGTGCCATCCTTATTCTGCATGTAACTCGTGTAACATTTACTAGATTTTTTGATCTTCTGGTGGAACTCGCAATATAACGCTCAACTTGAAGCATTGACTCTGGATGCAGGAGCACTTTCGGCGCAGTAATCATATCATTCGTCCTCAACTTTTCTTCGATATGCAATATCAACATAGCACTCGTAATAATCGCAGCCTAGGCTATATATGTACGACGCGACCTATACGCAAGCTCGGACTCGACATCTAGCACGACTTTCCCACCCCATGCATCATGTCCGACCTTCATTATGTTATCAAATCAACATTCGGCGAGATCTTGTGTATGTACTGACAATCATTCTAGTTCCGGTCTGCTTTTTTGCATCAGAGTAAAATGTGTGAATTTCACTGCAACGTCAAGGCACCGCATTAAGCTAAACCATACAACCTCACTTCGCAGATGGACGAGTAAAGCATCAATTGCATACTCCAGCGATAATGGCTGTCCAAAGATGAAATTTTATCGCACTGCCGCACACATCATTGTAAGTAAGTCGAACGTTCGATAGGGTAAGATTTTGTTTATGACACGGGATCACAAGGGAGGGCCATTATCGTGCCAAGTAGGTTCTCATTCTAAATAGAAACAGGGATGGGCCTCATCTACCTCACACAGCTTCCTCCGACGCCAGGTATCATCATCTCGATTGCTGCGGACCAACCACCGATAAATTGCTGATCTTCCATTCACCATTTCTGATATTTCGATCAGGTAAACTCTTCGTTATGATGACGTTGAGAATCATTTCCGTGGCTGCACAGACGGCCTGGTTCCTAGTACGGTATGCCTAAGCAGGCGTCCTTCACACCGGTTGAGTCCCGGAAGTAATATGCAAGTATAAAGTTGTGTTACTTACATCACCACCTGACTGAAACCTAACTTTCACTCAGGCTCTATGGATCCGACCGAGATTTTTTCTTTACACTCGTTTCGTTGACACCGTGTTCGGCCCGCTGGTGTGGCCGTGATGGCCAAGAGTTTCTATGCTTATTGCCAACTAATGATATCGCTTGCTCACAGAATCATGATGGTCCGACAAGCTGGTCTCCGTACTGAACTTTGGACTGGTATCCCTAAGTGCCGGAGTGCTGGCACTCTGTCGTAATTGGGCTGATGATTTAGTAGTTCTTAAAATGGGTGCTTTCCAAGGTTCTGTCCGCAATATACATCGCATGAAGCACATACGGCGTTTCAGACAAGTGGGTCTTTGAAGGTTCCCTAGTCTCCGCTATTGTTGTTTAACCTCTTGGGCTTGTTTGACAGCGTGGCGGGTTTGCATCCGTCTTGGAATCTACCACTGATGGCAGGCCTACCCAACCGGTTTCATGTTCATTGCTCTCCGTGTTCAAACACTTTCATTGTTGTGACTTGTCCTTACGTCGCGGATTTAGGCTGGTGCGTACGGACGTACTCTTTTCTATCATCGGGCCGTCCATGGTAGTAGTCCTCGTCCCCTCAAGTTCACCTGGGGCCTGTTACGCGTTCATTGCGGCATGCTATGTAATAATTGTGACCAAGAAGGTCGTGCTGGAATCAAGCTACCACCACCAAATGATCATGTCCGGATGTCCGAATTCTGTCTGCTGAAGGCACAAAACCTGAACTTTCCACAAGGAATTTCACACCTTTACTTTCGTCAATGGCCTGATAGGCTGATCCTAAAGAACTGGGACGGTCAGTTTATTGTGTCGCAGTCTCGATCTTCATGCTTCTACTCGTGCCATGCCTTGGAACGTTCAGTTATTCAGATGTCAGAGGAGATCGATTGTCTCCGTCTTTCCTTCCAGTGTCTTCTTGGCTTTTAGAGGAAACAAATGGCTAAATTCTCAATATGTCCGCGGTGATGATTGCAGGAACAAATGACAAAGTAGTTCCCTCGCTTCGCTCTCAGACTTCAAGTTGAACTTGTTCTAGGCCCTGCAAAGATCGCTTGTCATTCTTTTCTGTAACTTGCTTTCCTCGTGACCTCCACCCATCGTTTCCTGCTTCATGACGGAGACGTTGCTGACACGACCACAGAAGATATCGCCAACAGTCAAGGTCACGGTGACGATTTCACGACGCGGCCAACGTTCGTTGTTCAAACAACATCCTTGTGGTCTGACAATTGCTGTTTGACTAAAACAACAGCGAGCGTCTGGGTTGCACACTCCCACGGAAGGGCTGAATGACAAGTTGTGCCTAGTATGTAGTTACCGTGAAGGTTATTTCTCGGACACGGTACGGTAGACTTTCTCATGATGCGTTAGCATCGGGCCCCGGGGAGTCACACTCGATCATGAAACCCTCTCCTGGTCCTGAGTCCTGGAGGACCAGCCAAAAATGCGCTCTCATAACTTCAATCAACCCCTGCTCCCGATTCTGCGAGTAAATGATAAACTCCACCAAATGTGGTACTGATTTCCTATTCGAGCACATGATTGATCCTCTGCGAACAACGCTCCTTACTCTCCCATATTCGAACGACATCATTGACCCACAACACCTAAGAGATGAGTCAGACTTACTACCCCCTGAGGGCATGATACCTTGATCAACTCGTGGGTTGTTCAAACAATTTAGAGGTTGTCACCTTACTTGCCTTGTTTTCCCTTACGCGATGCGGGGCCGCCAGACCGCCCCCCAACATCCCTCCGTCCTCGCATTCTCCGAGGGCCGAGGCCAAGTATATCGTTCAGCGCACCGCCAATAGATCCGCGAAGTTACCCGAAAAAAGGTTTATCAGAATGCCAGCGTGGTGCTTCCATTTGGAAGTGTAAGTAAACTTGGTGTTGTCACATCTTTCAGGCTCGCTTAGTCTAAGATGTTCGTGGGTGCTCGATGGATGTCGTGTTCTTTCCCCGGCGGCTTTGCAATGATGTTGCCAAACACTTGATTTAGTGAGGATTAGCTTTCCACGGTTGCCAGTGTTCAAGCTTCAAGGGCCAACCAACTACACCAACTTGTCACGGTGTGGCTTGGAGATGGAACTAGTTCACCTTTACAACTTGAACGGTGCAGTGATTATAACTTTTGATCTCTGAACTCTAGTAGACGGCAAACCCGGTTTCACACGTCTTCCCAGCCGCTCCTCCCACGTTGGCTCTGAAGGCCAAGCGGCGAATAAGGAAAATTCAAGGGTCTTTCCCATCTCGTCACCGCGTGATATTTAGACAACGTGCTCGCTGATATAAGCTTAACTGATCATTGCCTCACTACCAGTGGGAGTTGCTATATGCTCTTTGCCAACTGCTTGCGGATAAGTACCTTTAAGTTCATGAGTACGAGATCGTTTCTGTACCCTAACATCCAGAAATATGGTATAAAACCTCGGCCTGTCGTTTTCTTCATTTCGCCGACTCCAGAATGGCACAGCCTGCTGGATTTTATGTGGGTGGTATGTGCAGTTCAGGACATCGGTTTCAGTGCGCTTGCTGATTACTCCACAAGTCTTTGCCAGTGTTGTCGATGTTCTAGGGCTGCTTTTGACAGCGTGGCGGATATACTTCCGCCTCAAAATCGGTCGTTTCTGGTGGGAGGACGCTTGGGCGGCAATATTGCTCGCAACAGGCCTTCCCTGGTTCATAGCATACTGGATATGCCTGCTCGCAAGTGAGTGAGAAACCTGCTGAGTACGGTCAAGTATTGAGGGATCATACGACTATGTCACATGTGATTGGCATTCAGCTGGCTTGACGGCCGTTGTTGCCTCGTGGATCAATTCCATTGCTTTCACCTGTATCGTGACGTGCGTGTTCACACTTTTTCCGCTGTCGGAATATGTTTACATGTCATGTTCTTATAGGTTGGCACGCATGAGCGTCCTATTCTCTATCATCCGCATTATCCATGGAAATCCCCCCCTCCTCAAATTCACTTACGCTTGTGTGGCATTCTTTGTTGCTTGCTGGGCAACAACCATGGTCGAGAAAGTCCGTCAGTGTGCTTTAGACACAACCTGGCAGCAAACGTCAGTTGCCCCTTTCTGTCAAGTGGAGAAATACATCTCAATTCTTGAACTCACCTGTAAGTGCCGTTTTCGTCCTATAGCCAATCGCAGATAGCGATGACTAGATGTTTTCAGCCGATTGCGTTTCAACCCTGATCCTCGTTGTGCTCCCTTTGCGTATGCTGTGGAGGGTCAAACTACCCAGACGTCAAAAGAGAATGATTCTCTCCATATTTGCTTCTAGTGTCGTCCTGGCCTTCGGAGCGCTTTTCCACACAATTGGCCAGATGCTGGATATATACGTCGTGATGGTCGCTGGTTGGCATGTCGAAGTGAGTCCCCGCAATCTGCTACTATGAACTTCGTCATTGTTTTCAAACCCGTGTTTAGACCGCTTTATCGATCATTGTCTGTAACCTACTTGTTGCCGTGACATATGTATGTCATTCCTTAAACCATGACAAGGGTGAGACGACGGAGACCACAAGTGACGATGATGATTTTACGACGCGGCAGAGGCCACCAGCTCCAATGACAACCTTGATTCTGACGACTGTTGACCTCGAGGTGCCTGCCACTGGCCAACATTCAAGTGCTCTGATAGAGGAGAAGAGCCGTTAAAATATACGTCGCGTTGAGGTGTTCTGCCTCTTCGGCGCCGGTCGGTTTGTGTACGGGAAGTATTCGGCTTAGCTTGGGGTCCTCGCTCTTTTTTTTCTTTTTTAATTCGCGTTCGCTCTCGCTGTTCCCCATTTCAAGAGAAAGGATACTGTATAATGTAGAGTCAAAGAGAATACTTGCAGTTTTCTCGACTTGTGGCCCAGGGCTGCCCGGAGGGCCGTTGACGTATTATTCTAGCCTTGTGTTTGCCATCCGTAGCGATACCCGATCATATGCATTATCAGCATATTGATTGTACTCGATGATAGCATATGACACAGCCACCGTTCCTGCTCTATCACGATGCGGCGCCTTCCTTGACGTCAAGCCGTCTGTCCGAGCGGCGCTGTTTTGGCCGTCAACGCATATTTCAGTCATGCCTGTACGTGCATCATTCTATGGCTGATAAACCCAGAGACGCGTACTCTTCTGTCTTAGTCTTAAAGAGCTTTTATGGCCTGACTTCACCATTGAAGGCTGGGACGTGTACTAAAATCAATGCGAGAAGAAATTCGCACCAGACCACCCTCTGATTGAAACCCAGATCAGGAGAAGCTCTCACCTGAAATCACTTACTACGCCTGTGTAGTGCTCTTTGTGGCGTGCTGGGTAAACTTATTGTCGACAAGGTTCTTCGGACATAATCCTGCGCCATGAAAATGTTAGTCATTCCGGAAAGCTTTCCGTCTAGTGAAGACATAAACCTTCCTAGGTTTGCAGGTAAGTCCGGCTTTCTCAATTCGTCAGCGCAGATTTTAACAGACTGAGAAATCTAGTCGGGCGGATCATCAACATATTCGCGGTATTGCTTGCAGGAATAAGTAAGTCCCTTGTTTCATCCCTGACTTGGGTGATGGTGAACTTGTTTGGGCCCCGTACTAGGGTCATCTTATCGCTCTTTGCATGTAACCTGCTTTTCATCGTGACCTACACATGGCGGAGACGGTGCTGATACGACCACAAAAGGCGGACCGATAGGTTAGTGACGATTAACAACGACGTTTTTGTTCTCACGCTCCCACAGAAGAGTTGAGCGACTTGTCTATGGGGCTAGCATATGGAGGGCTCCCACTGAGTGAGTAGTAGTTATCTTGCTTATGTTATCCAAAAGTAACTGAGCAGGTCCAATTAGTCTTGGCAAGCCGGTAAGGATCGTAATGTTAGGACGGCTGCGATGAGGTTGTGCGGTCGTGTATGAGGACCGCAATACCAATTTCACATCCAATACTGTCCCTGAGGCCTGATTCCTGCCAGTGCTTGGCTTATTCTCAATTCAAAGTCTCGATCGAGACAGAAAATGAACAGCTTTCTGGCTGCTCACTCTCTTGCACTTGAATGACCACTCATTGGCACTCCTTGCACAACTTGCCAGTCGCCCCAAGACGGAATCTCAGGCTGCCTCGCTTTCCCTGGTCCGGTACTCCGGTAAATGATATTAGTAGGCACAAATCCCACAGTACTGATAATCACATCACGGATTTGTTGGAGCTGAGTATAAACTGCCAGAACCCCCCCAAAGGAAAGACTCCATCAACTAATTGGTCGGCTTGGGTGCGTAAGTCAACTGCGTCGGAATTTAGATCTTTATCGATAAGCCATACTACTCGGGAAGTGCCGCCTGGCGGCGGCGCAAACCTTGCTCGACGCACGGAAAAGGGCCACAAGAGAATGGTTGATTCAATGACAAGAGTAAACTTGTAATTAGCTATTATAGGTCCTAGCTGGTTAGAGGATTAAGTTGTTAGAAAGGAATTGAAGAAAAATCGTAATGTAGCATAAGAAGCTGTTCTCGTGGACATTGCGACTCCCCCTCAGGAGGCCTGATGTTACTCCTTGGCCCAACAGGAC
Organism: Xerocomus nothofagi; assembly: GCA_038090035.1. Lineage (NCBI taxonomy): Eukaryota > Fungi > Basidiomycota > Agaricomycetes > Boletales > Boletaceae > Xerocomus > Xerocomus nothofagi. Next base: position 7,701 of record JBBPLY010000335.1, on the reverse strand, counting down.
CAGGGCTAAGAAGGCTTTTGTCCGAATGCAACGTTTCAGTCGGTCCGTTGGTCCGGTACAGCTTGTTACCCTTTACGTCCGAGTCTCATTTTGTCCCCCCCCCCATTTTTTTCTTTGTCAAATATGCTGCTGTGGGTCTGGTCCCTCTTGCTTGTTGTCGATAGGGGCGGTGTGCTTGCCTTCACATTGTACCAGTCATCATGGACGCGCTGCCTGCCTTTGTCGTGCGGCCTGTAGTATCACTGGCGTGGATGTCCCAGGCTCCCCGGTGGATGTTAACAGTATGCCGTCTTACGGCGCGATTTGAAGTTTGTTGGAATGGAGATCACGGAGCCTGATCCTCGTTCGTTGTATCCGCGTGGTAACATGCTCTAGAGAGTGAGATGGTCACCAGTTCGAGTTTTTCACCCGTAAACAATTCTTTGATATGGCTAGGAGACATCATGAACCCGTTCCCTCATGGGAGAGACTGCATCGTCTGCGTGACTCACTGCGTTTGCTTTATCAGCCTTTATGTTCCACGCACCCACACCAACCGAAAAATGCACTGTCAAATTTGCTTTACTACGGTCGAGACCGGGTACCACAGCGAGCACGTGAGGCGTTTTTGGAGGCATCTCTGTTCGAGTTGGCGTTAGTCTCGCGTGCGAGGGCTTCCACGTTAACATTCCATTACAGTACTAAGTCTGGACGGCATCACACCATTGTAAGTCGAGTGTGGCCCAGGACTGCCTGGAGGGCTGTTTGGTATTCAACTTGTATGTTGCACTCTTCACGGAGGTTGGGGTGTTCGACGATCCGCCTACTGCGAGACTTTGATGGTGAACTGTTCAAGAAGGGACATCGTGCGGAGTCATTGGTGGAGAACAATAGGTTTAATGAATTTAATGAGAGAACATTAAAGTGGTGGAAGGAAATGGGGCGAGTCACCAGATCCGTGTAGGGATACCCTCGTCATTGAAATTTCGGCTGTATGTACTACGGGGTGCGTCTGTCCGAGTCACTGACAATTTGACTAGCGGTCTAACAACGCCACATGTAAATAAACTACCAGCAAAATCCGGTAAGACAGGGGCTGAGAATTGTCGGGGTGGCAGAAACCTTGTCAAGCAAGGTGATACGTAGGTGCCGTTGTCACATCATGATCTTTCTGGTTCGCTTAGTATTACGCGTGGGTGAAAGTGCTCAAAATTTTTTCTCCCCTCGGCTTGCAGACACACCAAGCGTCTGTTTTGATTACGATGTGATGAGTCTAGTTCTCCACGGTAGGTCGAGGTCACAGTGAACGGCTTGCGCAGTCTCGAAATGTGACTAGTTTCCTCTAAAATGGTATGTAGTATGTACCCCGATTGTATGACTGTCGAGTTACTGAGTGCTGATATAGATAGCGTGACAGATTAACAGCATCATTTCACAAGACTCTCCAACCCTCTCGCGCGCTGCGTTTGAATGGCAAACATGGAAATTCAAGGGTTGTTGTTATCCTCAGACCATGATGGGCCCCCAGATATAAGCATAACGTCTGGTCGTTGCCTCGCTGATCATTGCAAACTTGGCATCCTATGCGCTTTACCCTGACTGGCTTACCGACAAGTACCTTCATAAGCACGAGAATGTTTCTGTTTGCTAATGCGTCAAGTAGCAGGGAATAAAATCGTGTCGTCTATCATTTCCCTCGCTTCAAGTTCGCTGACCCCAGGATGGCATGGTCTGCTGCATTTTACGTGGCTGGTACGGGCAATCCGCCAGGTTGTTTGCCTTAGAGTGCTTGCTGATCACATTCTATCACACCCCCAAGTTACTTGCAGTGTTGTCGACACCCTAGGGCTGCTTTTGACAGCGTGGCGGATATACTTCCGCCTCAGAATTGGTCGCTTCTGGTGGGAGGATGCATGGGCGACAATCATGCTCGTAACAGGCGTGTCCTTCGTTGTAACATACTGGGCGTCCTCGGGTACAAGTGAGTGAGAAACCTGCTCGGCGGTTCGGGTCAAATATTGAGGCGACATGACATTTGTGATCGGCATTTAGGTTACTTGACAGTGATCATATCCTCGTGGATCTACTCCATATGTTTCACCTGTATCGTGACGCATGTGTTCACACTCTTCCGTTGTAGGGACTTGTTCTGATATCTTGATTTTATAGTTTGGCACGCATGAGCGTCCTATTCTCTATAATCCGCATCATTCACGGAAGTCCTCGGCTCCTCAAGTTCACTTATGCCTGTGTAGTGTTCTTTGTGGCATCCTGGCTCATACAAACCGTCGAGAAAGTCTGGCAGTGTGCTTCAGATCCAAGTTGGCACCACTCAAAGTTCTCAACACCCTTCTGTGCAGTGGGCCGGTACATCGCGATTTTCGAGTTCACCAGTAAGCGCTGATTCTGTCATACAGTTACCCACCTGATGGCGATCATAATGCCTGACCTATTACAGCCGATCTTATCGCAGTTTCCATCCTCGTTGTGCTCCCCTTGTGCATGCTATGGAAGATCAAATTGCCCAGACGCCAGAGGAGAATGATCCTCTCCATCTTTGCTTCTAGTGTCGTCCTAGCCTTTGCGGCGCTTTTCCACGCAGTTGGACAGATCCTGAACGTCTTGGCCGTAATGTCTGACGGTTTTCAACTGGAAGTGAGTCTCCATACAAGCTGCCTGAATTTTAAGTCATTATCTCGAACTCTTGTTAGGTTGCGCTATCAATCATTATCTGTAACTTGCTTGTTGCCGTGACATACACGTATCGCTTCTTACTCCATGACGATGGTGAGACGTCAGAGACCACAAGCGATGACGATGACGATTTTACTACCACGCGGCCAAGGCAACAAACTCAAGCCTCGACAGGCTTGTCTCTGACGACCGTCGACCTCGAGGTGTCTCTCACTGGTCAACAATCAAGCGCCATGCCGCACGTTCTGACCACATAAAAGCCTACGTGAAACCCGATGGCAGGTTGGGAAAGCGAGTTGTAAATAGAAATACAGATCCAGTCCTATTTTCACCATTTGGTAGGGATACCCCTTCGACCGTTCGTTTTCTAGTTCCTTATTTAAATCGCTTTGGCTGATTATGATGCAAATTTATTATTATTATCTCGTGGTACTCGGGCTAAGAAGGTATGTAATGTTACGGCCAGGGCTGGAAACGAGAAGCGGGCGACGCGCCCAATTGGACGCGCCCTACAAGATGCTATCGATGGTGATGATGAACACTCTTTCCTCTCCTCGGCATCTCCCGCTCGGACCTCCGGCACCGCAACCCTTGCTGCCGCTACTCTCGCTGCCTCTGCTCTGTCTCTCCTCTCCTGCTGGTGTGAGCGACCCTTCAGGTCGTTCCGCTACAGTACTAGCCTACTACTAGGTAAAGCAAAAAGTAGGGTCGCTACATGATTTCATTACTCCGGCTGGGCGGTTACGACCCCGTCCCTGAAGGCCCATTCGCACCGTTTCAATACGCTCACACGAATTTACGATGCCACACGCTCGGCGTCGCTCACTGACGGTAGGGAGGAAACCTGCTTCATCCCACCCAGGCCAGGTACATATCACGCGTAGGTTTCAACTCACTGTCGAAACTTGTCTCGATGCGCACGGAAGTTCAACAACTATCGACAAGCTATTGTCCTCAGCATTTAAATATTCATATGGACGAGAGCGTTACGAGTTACGATGAGTAGTGGCACGATCACGGGCTTTCAAAGCATGGTACTACGGTATGCCGAATCACGCCGTTCGACGGTGAACTCCACCACGGAATCGAAAGCGTCGCTTCCGATAAGCAAGTCTTCTCAGCTGCTCCGAGTCAGCAAACCAAGCTCAGCTTTTACACGAGTTGCTGTCAAAAAAATTTGCAGGCCCCCGAACCCACAAACACCTTGTTTCCTGATATCAATGAGACCCTTGTCATCCGTTCTGCTCACCTCGGGACTTTATTGGAATTCGCAGTTACGGTTTGGACGACAATAATCCTGCGATCCACAGGTTTCACCACGTTACTTAAAAAGTTCCTTCAACTCGTCGGGCTACGTCCATCAAATACATCAGCTTAGCCACGACAAGGACCGCACACCCAAGACTTACCCAAACGTGCCGCTCGCAGGCAAAGGCTTGTAAGGCAACCCCTTTCCGTCCGCCGTTTGCAAATAGACAGTATTACCATTACCCCACCACTTTTGCACTGATCCTCGAGATGTGTTAGCTTCCTTTTCATATTCAGCGGTACCGGGCTATTCCCCCTGCGAGTGCGATGAACTACATCCCGTGGGCGATCGTCGGTTTCGTCTTCAATATCACTTTCGGAGAAGACACTTTTCATGGTGGACCAAGTATACTGTACGTGTTTGTGCATCCAATGTAGACCGATTCCCGAGGCTGCTGACCTCCGGTATCCCAGGGACGGGACGATCGAGTTGACCACTGTGCTGGCGCAGGTCGATCAGGACAATGGAAAGATGTACTTGACGTAGCGAATAAAGCTCTTGGCCATCTGAGCTGGATCAAATACACAGTCAACGGGCAAAGCATTCCGATCAGGAAGAAGTGAGTCAGCCCTGCCCCTCGTCCATGTCAGCCTATCCTTCGTCCCCCACTCAGCGCAGAACAAATTCCACTCCACTATATGTTTGGCCAGCCGAAAACAATCTCTGAGGGTCGACAACACCCCATAAAATGCTCGCGGTACCAAAGGCTTCTGTGTTCGGACAGAAGAATCCATCCTTCTGTTTCGGATTGCACATGTCGGGAATGTTTGTGAACATCCAAGCTTGTACGCCAAGTTGGACCATTCCGGCGATTATGGCTGCGACGACCTGGCCTTGATGTACGTCAGTAATCCAATTCCGAGCCTAGGGGGAGACCGATAGGAAACGGCAAACATCCTGTTCGTTAACACGCACCTTGAGACATTGTGATATATCCCCAAGTCTTGAACATCGTCATTGCAATCGGTCGACCTGGGAGAGTGTATCCAACTATCAATTCCGTGATTATACTACGAGCCGTGAGACGACAGCGAAAACGAAAGAATTCAATCAACGTACTTAAGACCAATCTGCTGGTTGGTAATAGCCATAATCATTCCAACAGGTATGACGTAGAAGAAAGCTGCGTCGAGGAATAACATGGCATCAGCACCCATTTTTAACATTCTTTCAAGTGCGCACCGATTGCCAAAGCTAGGCAGAGACCCCGCCCCGGGAACTCGGTATGCCACGCCTCGATTGCAACGATACCGAACACGAACATTGTGACTGCCAAAATAAACACATGAATTGGATGTGTTCGACGTGCTACAGGATACGAACGTACCCAAGAGGACTTCATACCACCATTCAGGGACCTGCTTATACTTGACATCAATCGTGCGTGGACGTCGAGCTGTTCGTGCATCGAACGCCTGCTCTGGGACCAGATCTGTTTGCGGAAAGAGGAACGTGTGCGTCAATGTCGCAGTGACGGAAGCGAACGATAGTCCATAAGTTAGGGCAAAGGTCGCCCTAGGTTGTAATCAGCATAGGCATCGAAGATGAGTATTGTACAACCCACGAAAGGTAAAATGGGCTGTATTCTACGCAGTGAGTTTGAACGATGCATCGGCGTTGATGATCCTGGTCACGTTGTAGGTACTACTGGTACCTGTTGTCGTAGGATATACGTGACGATATCCTATTGATAAATCTCTTCAGTACCAGAGAATGAGGAGGAAACATTTAATGCGTTTGGCAAGTACGCGCTGTTCCAAATGTTGGTATAGTGGGTGATGGGGTCCAGTAAACCAGAGACACGGCTAACACGGGGATCTTTTCATATGCACATCTCCACGGCGACTGCAATGAAGAGGGAAAAGGATTGTTGCTGCAGTTCTTATTGACTACCCCTGTGGACACTGATAAACAACCAATCCAGGAAAGAAGAACGATCAGAAACACACAGAAGAAGAGAGTAAAACCAGCAGCGATGTTCACCTCAGCCCACCAAAGGGTTGCAAGGGGACGACCTAAACTCGATCAACACGAGCGTCAGTAAATCTATCCCTTCGACGACAATGCACTCACCGATGTACGAGATCTGCGCGCAATCCAACGTGACCATACTCATCCCCATACCACTCACATATCCAAATAACTGATTCACGACAATATTGTCTGGCGCAATCCAGCACACCCAGGAAGGGTAGGAAAGCGCAGTGAAAAGATACCCAGGAACAAGGTACCAGCACAAGCCAGCTATCCATGCATACATGACAAAGTGTTCGCGCGAGATTCCCCCTCGAGTGCCCATCCCGGCATAGGATTTTGAATGAAGTGTATTGAATAAGACACAGGTCACAAGATTGGCTGGCAAGACTGCGGGGACGATATCATGAGTGGAATTCCTCAAGAGGTAAGATACCTGCTTATCGAGGGGGGTTGAACTAGGACTTGCCGCAAAATACCGCCGATAGAAAGCCAAGCAGTTGCGTGGACATCACCAACATCCACTGGTCTGAGGTGTATTAGGCGAAGAGAAGATGTCAGTCGCGCGTTTGGGTGGTATAGAGTCAAGGCCCGGGGAAGATCGACAAGAACTGCCGTAAGTTAGTTTGGACACTATCCAGTCGAGTAGTACGAGACTATCATGTATATGTACCTGTATAACGGACAATGAGTTCCATACTAATCCGTATGTACTGAGTAATGAGCGTGTAAGTATAGCTTACCTCCAGTCGAGACTGGAGGAACTTAAGCGCGAGGCGGCGCGACGTGAGAATAGAGCGATGTCCATATAAGGAAATGTAGCGAAAGTTTAGGTAACGTAAAGAAAGAAAACGTACCATTTTTGCCGCCGTGCAGAACATGTACGGCAAGGTTGAAGCTCCGATGGAATTTTCCCTTCCCCCCTAAACCTGAGGCTAGTACGCACTTTGTATGCACCGTTGCTTCTTCTCTACCAATGATTTGAAGCGGAGTCGTGCAGAGCTCCAAATAGTCACAATAAACCCCTTGTTACCTCTGATAATTCTGATGAGTTGGGATAATGATAGGGTTCGGGATCATCCGACAATTCGAGCGGAATTTAAACCCCACCGTTCATCGAACATTTCGTGCAACTTAGCCGGGGTTAGCCGAGCAAATGTTTGGTGTCATGTCTAGCCTTGATACCCACTATTAATATCACGCGTGGGCGAATATGCTCAAAATTTTTTCTCCCCTCGGCTCGCAGACACACCAAGCGTCTGTTTTGATTACGATGTGATGAGTCTAGTTCTCCGCGGTAGGACGAGGTCACAGTGAACGGCTTGCGCAGTCTCGAAATGTGACTAGTTTCCTCTAAAATGGTATGTAGTATGTACCCCGATTGTATGACTGTCGAGTTACTGAGTGCTGATATAGATAGCGTGACAGATTAACAGCATCATTTCACAAGACTCTCCAACCCTCTCGCGCGCTGCGTTTGAATGGCAAACATGGAAATTCAAGGGTTGTTGTTATCCTCAGACCATGATGGGCCCCCAGATATAAGCATAACGTCTGGTCGTTGCCTCGCTGGTCATTGCACACTTGGTATCCTATGCGCTTTACCCTGACTGGCTTGCCGACAAGTACCTTCATAAGCACGAGAATGTTTCTGTTTGCTAATGCGTCAAGTAGCAGGGAATAAAATCGTGTCGTCTATCATTTCCCTCGCTTCAAGTTCGCTGACCCCAGGATGGCATGGTCTG
>JBBPLY010000334.1:6440-19310 GCA_038090035.1 Xerocomus nothofagi | reverse complement strand
TTCACGTGACATTTGGCTGGGATCACATCGAATGCCTTGAATAGCAGGCATGACAGTAACAACACGATATGTATCTGCGTCATCGTGACATGTCGGCCCGACACTCGTCGAATAAATGTATAATTAGAGGAACGACGACGAAATATAGATTGTGAGTGCAGGTCATGTGGTAGGCATGTCTTTCAGCAGCTCAACAAGGGGGGAGTACCTGAAACGCGCATAATAAATCAGAACAGCACTAATCATGCATGGGAGTAAATGACGTACCGGGGTAATACCAAAACGTGACACCAAGGATGAGGTAGAGGCCTGGTTATCACGTGTAGTCAATTACAAAAAAGATAGGTGCACGCATCAGAAGTGAGGAAACGTACACATTAGGATCATCCCTTCCAGCCAGTTCGACCTGCCGTCTTGGATAACATAGTTGACGGTGAGTACTACATACATCGTCAGGGATCACATCGATCACAGATCACTATATAGATACAAACGGAAGACTGACCTGAAAGGAACATGACGACGGACTGGAGAGGGTCAAACAGGAGCGTGAGTGGTTTGCCGAGTATCCACCCCAACGTCACGATAAACCTGTATTGGTAAGAAAGGTAAGCGCCTATGGTACCCTCGGTAAACTGGCAGAGGTGGGGAGACGTACGGAATGACAAAGAGCGCAATTTGCTGGTGGACGAGGTTATTGCATTCTGGGGACGGTGTATAGCAAAAGAAAACTCACGATACTGGAACCGATTGCAACACCTAGGCTGAGCGTCAACTTATCCTTGACAGATACCGTGACCGCGGTGACGTGCTCTGCAGCGTTTCCGACGATGGGGAGGAGAATGACTCCGACGAACTCCTTACTGATATGACCGCTTTCCGTCAGCCCATCAATGGAGTCTACCAAGAACTCTGCAGTGACAGCAACGACCTACGCAGATCATCAGCAATCACCTTTGCCATCAAGAGCATATATAACCATTGACTTACAACGGTGACGACGACCAAAAGTCCGAGAGATACAGGGACACTCATTTGAGGCTCCTCAGTTTCCTCTTCAAGCAGCATTGGAGTGACAGCATGACCCGACTCCGGATCGGAGGTATGCTGAACTTCATCCTCTGGCGCGGAGAAATGGATTGGTGGCGGTGGAGAGGACAAAGGCGAGGCGGCCAATGGCGCTTTAGTGAATTGGGGTCGCTTCCCATGACGGAATCCCTTCAACTTGAAGGGGTTGTGGGCGTATTTCTTTGATAGAAAGACATCCTCGCCATCATCTTGGTAGAGATCCTTGTGCGAGAAGAGCTGGAAGAAGAGGTAGGATGCATAGACTGATTGGCAAAAAAACTGCGTTAGTTATGCAATCATGGCTTGAAGTCAGTCCATACTAAACAGGAGAATAATGGCAACCTGTGGGGAGCTCAGATGTGATCAGTTACCCCTGATGTTGGTGAACGTACTCCATGACTCATGTGAAGGATCGATTGATCAGTGGTGGTTGGATCGTAATTAGGATTTTGGACTTCAAGAGCCATCACGAAAGCACCCGGAAGAAGGACGGCAATCACACTGATCGTCAAAAGAGATGAGTTCATCTGTGCCGCGACTTTTGATTCGAGATTTCAGACGATGGGAACGATAATGCGATGGAGAAACACATACCGAGTCCGAACCCCTGCTCCGAGAACCTCAAACCACCCGCAAAGAAACACATGCCGAGCACAAGCACTGCGTGGCAGGACAAGATTAATGCAGGGCAGATGATGTTGTGGTTGAGGGCTTACACAAATTACTTAGGATAGACCCGATAACTGATAGAGGCTTGAACCTGGAGAACACAACCACGGAAAACGTTCTACTCACGGGATGACTGAACGATTTCTAGTTCACATTTTGCCAAGGCAATGATCTAACGAGCCGCGGAATGAGAATGAGACATGCAGGTACACTTGACGAAATTCAATATACCGAAACGATCAACTCGACGCTGCAGTAAAAGCGTGTGGAGAAATAAGCCTATGGAGAGAAGAAGCGAGGGTTGACTTACGCATTTCCCTAAGGAGAAAGGTGTCAAAGTGCCGGTAAACAGAGATAGAAATCGATCACACTTACGAGTGTGGCGTTCATCAAGCCCGCTAGGGTTTGTCCGACTCGCATGGACAATTCTTCCGTGGCAAATGCGAGCAGCTTGTGATTCATGAATACTATGTTGTAATTTATGAGTCAGGAACCCACCTTGGCGAGAGGTACGATGGCCAGAAAGGAGACTGTTGAAATGAGTTGACAGCAATCGACGCAATACGGAGGGGGGCACGCACAGACAAATATGAGCGTGTGTTGATCAGGCAATGCAAAATTCAGCGCCCACTGGCCGAGCAGATATCCGTCAGCACAAAAGGAGAGAGAGAGAGAAATCATGAGGCATACGGATATTGGAATACAAAGCAGAAGAATGTTCAAATCTGAAAAGAAACGTATGGGGAAGAGGGGCTCGCACCATAGGCAGACGACTCACAAGATGCGGTTATAATTGCACGTATACTTTGCCAGACTGTTGGAGCCGGCCCCACCTTCTTTGTAGGTTGGATGAGGGTGGCAGCACGCTGCCGAAGAGACTCGGAGGGTCTCTTGTGTTGAATTATTCCATCAGTCGTTGGTCTCCTCTCGACCGAGGATGAACCAAACGACTGCGGGGGAAGCATCAGCTGTGTGGAGTCAAAAAGCGACTCTGAGGGGCCTGGTTCTGTCACTGGAGACGACGATCGGGGGGTGTCCATGAGTTTCACAGGAGTTAAGAACTAGTAACCCACTACTTTGAGAGAGTAGTCAATCTTGTTGCAGAAGCACCAGGAATTAAGTACCTTGGGATATTGGCCTGTAACTGATGCAGCGAGGAAAAACGCCGTGGCGGGTAACAAAGGAGTGGAGTCCAACTTCAAGATCCTATTTGAGGCCAAAGCTCCAAAGTGACCCATGTCACGTAACATGAACAGAAAAGGCAACTTCTGTCGTTCGATGGAACTCAGTGGATACACTACATCGTATCTTGTCTCATGTTTTTTTCCTGCTCTCTGGACTCTCTGTTATGTTGTAGAATCGTACTCGCAATCGCGCTGTCTGCGCAGCCTTATGGCCGAGCTCAGAGTTGCCAGCATAGACCGGAGATGTCCGGACAACAGAACTGTTCCATTCGAATGTTCCATATCCACACATGCACCGCCGTATCCTCAAAATATTACCCCCGGCCTCCTGTACTGCCTCACGGGCATGCTTTGCCAAGCGCAAGGTTTGCCACAGCAAGGCCAGCAGATCTTGACCATGCCCTCCCCTCCACCCACGCGCCTCATCGCTATATTGTACATACTTGGGATCATTGCCATTCTAAGTAGTCATGGGAAGTACTGGGCGTCTGATTCGGACACCAGTCCGCATTCCGTGACCCAGGCTGTGCACGCTTACGGCACCGTCTGGATGGCGGTGGATAGGCGAAGCGGTAACTTGAAACGTTACAAGTCCAACTTGAAGTTGTCATATTTCGTACATTACAACTTAGTAGCTACTGCGGCTGACTACTCAAATCCCGGGCCATAGATACGGTAGCAACAGTACTAGTATCAACTCACCATTTCGGCCGACATCATTCACGTGCGTCGGCGCTCAATCGAGCTCAATCAGGGGATTTCTTGTCTTGTCACCGTAACGTTGACGTTTTTCCCATTCTGAAACAGACGATCGTTGCCTTGGCATGCGGATTAGCTGATGCGCTCGACTTGAATAATCAACAAACATTGCAAGCCCAGAAAACTCCCTCCGATGGAAAGATGGCTCCAAATTAAAATATACATTACATGGTGCTTATCAATCAGTACAAAGCAAACTGAACTAGTAAATTAAAGGAAAGTATAAATCAAAGCAGCTCCAGAAGTAGACGGCATGGCATCGCCATGAACAAAACAATCGTGAGTACAAATACGATTGCAGCATATTTCCCCTCTATATCACCCGGTGCCCGAGGCCTCGTGTATCGGTATTTAGTACATTCACCCTTGGTACGCAAACGAAACAGCGCCGTATAAACCGTCCTCGTGACCCAACATGCCATGGCCATGCAGAACCTAAATGGTGAACGGACATTAGCCCGGGGCAAGTGAGAAATAATGCATCAACATACCTCCATCTTCCTCGCATGCCACCCTACCCCACTGTGAATATTCCCATTTGCATTCGCCAGTCGCTCCACTTCAGCCCGCAACGGATGGTGAGCAGGCAGTTGCCTCCGCAGTTCCCCACCGATCCAACCACTCGCCGCGTCAACGTACCAGCCTCTGCCCCCCTTGCTCCGAACGGACCGCCACGTCCCAGCACCAACGCCGAGGCCGACGAGCGCTGGTATGGATAACTCGATGATACGAAGCCGACTAGGTGCCTGTGGGACAATAGGTTCAGGACTGGATATGGATGTGTAGGGCGGTGTGCACAACGGCCCGATAACTTGCGCGTGTAAAGCGAGGGAGGCTTGGCGTGCGGATGCTCGTGACCCACCCAAGCCAGCACTGGTTCGGCCCCAGTCAAGTTCCGGTGAAGTGGATATAAGCGTCAGTACCTCGATATTGACTGCCTTGGTCTTGATAAAAGTGGCGATGGCTTTCAGTTCAAGGTCCGGGATATAGGAGAGACCTAACGAGCGTAGCTTCGGTTGGGGCCTGCACACGTCTCGCAGCAGTCCTTTGGTTATTGGGGCGCTGGATAGGTCGAGGTATGTGAGTTCGCCACTGGTGAAGCATGGTGCATAGGCGAAGATGTCGCTGAGATCCTCGGTGGATAACGGAGATGGGAAAGTTCGATCGCCATAGAGTGTTAGCTCTTGTATCTGAGTAGCTGCGGGTGCTCGGACGAGGAAATCTTTTATTGACTCTCCAGTCAAGCAGATGCATCGAGCCAGAGCAAGTGAACGAAGTCTTACAGATGAGTACCCGAGTGCGTCGAGCAACTTTGGTGTGACTCGTGTCGCGGAAAGGTCGAGATGTGTAAGAGAAGGGAAGGCGAGAATAAAGGGAGTGAGAATATGTGGCTGGATGGATTTTACACCACGTAGACAAAGACGCCGAAGACCGGGGAATGTCAACGACTCCTCACGGGAAAAACGGACAGCCAATGCTGCACGAGAACGCCTCGCGTCCGTTCGTTCCTCGTCTTCACTCCCACTCGAGTCACCATCATGGATGAGCAGATGGGTGTTGACGAACTCGGTCAGTGCGCCGACGAAAACAGCACTGACACAACCTGTCAAATCAACGGCTTCGAGATATTTGCAATCCCGTCTCCTCTCGCGGTCATCCTCTTCAGCATCATTGTCATTGGCGATGAGGCCACGTCCACGTGACGGACGTTGCCGACCGCGTGAGGGGGATCCTCGGAGAAATAGTTCGTTCAAAACAGGCAGCGTTAGCGCGCCGTCCATATATTCGGTGGCGCCAAATGCCGTCAAGTTCGGCATTTCCTAGTACAGGGGGCATAATCAGCCTGGCAAGAGCACGATGGACGAACTAGGGACAAACCTTGAGGAGTGCCTTGACACGTTCGCCAGTGACGAAACGCCTAGTCATGCCTTCCTCTACAGAACGGCGCATACCGATGGTCCGAAAATGGTTAAAATCGATGTGCTGCACAAACCTCCCGGGTCGTGAGTCATACAAGGTCGGAACTGGGAGCGCGGGAGATTGGTGAGCATGCAATTGTTCAGAGATCAAGAATGAAATGTAACCTTACCATAAAAACCAAATTCATTCCGCTCCATAACATTCTGGACTGCATCGCTGATGGAACGCATGATCTTCCATCGCGCAGGACTTTGACTTTTCGTCCTAAGACGTCGTGGACTAGGGTCACGAGATGCGGGCGGAGAGAGTAACTCGGGAGGAATAGATCCGTCTGGACCGCTGAGAGTCTCCAGGATGGATTCTTTCCATTTCTGGAGAACATCCTCATCGGTAGAAGCTCCGGGTACGGCAGCGCTCGCGAGAGCAGCCTTGGTAGCGACATGGATGGATTGTTCGACAGCAAGCACGGTGTTTTCCTCTGTGCTTTGATCCTCACCCCCAGATATCTCGTCCACGAGTGCGAGCCAGCTTCGTGGAAGGCGGACCTCGATTCTCCGCCATAGCCATGGTTTGGCAGCATCATACCATGCGTGATTGACGAGGCAGAGGTTAGCCAATGTCCGACGGACGACTGGTTCTGGACAGTTACCGGGCGGCAAGGAGGATGGTAATGCAGTCGGAGGGCCATAATCTCCGAGCGCAATGGGATCCAAGGAGCTCGTAGAGGACGGCAAACCTAGGGCATAGACGTGTGCGCAGATGGTGAAAATGAGTTCAGGGGGGTATTGCAAGACGGCGGACATGTTGAAAAGAGAAGGCAACTTAGTATCCGGGGATGGGCCAGCAGTAGCAGGCCGGCTGGTTCTTATATACCTGGACGGGTCGGCACTTCTCGTATTTCAACTATTCCACGCACCTTATGTCAGATTATGTAATCCGGGGGCAGGCGCCGTCTCGTGCAAGGGCGGAACCGTGAGTTGCTCGTGGTAGCCGGTGTGGGGGTTCTTATATTTGGCATGAGTACCCCGCTACTCAGAGCGTTTCAAATCAGAACCCAAGAACTACTTGCTTTGGGCTTTTCACGGATGTTTCAAGCTACTTTCGCTCGGATTAGTAGTGGATTCCAGACGCCATCACCGATCAGGATCAGTGATGTTAGCCGAGCGCCTGACGACCACTCTCACATCAAGGTGTTGAAACTGCCTCTGACGGATCAGTGACTCAAACTCGTCATCCATATACGAATCGCCGCCATTACTCCATTCGCAACCCTTGACTCTGCAGCAGGTCCATGGCATGCAACTCTGGCGTTGTCTTACGTCCTCAGGTTGAACGCCGAAACAGGGCCATGCCTAACCCCAGGTGCCGGTGAGAGATTCTGCCACGTAAAATAGATCTAGGGGATTACGTTACATAACACGATCGCTGTTTGAATTCGGCTGCGATCGGGGGAGACGACTAGAAATACCGCGGGGTCATTCCGGCGCTAAAACCGAGTTGCGGGTGCCTCCTCCAGGCAACAACGGTTGACGGATCCTCCGAATTATATTTGACACACACAGGGTAAACTGTCAGGATCATCCTCCCCGCGGATGCTAACGTCTGTAATTGTCGTAATGGCAAAACGGGTAACGACCAAGGTTTCTCCTTCCTTGTTTATACAGTTGATCCATGTTTTGCTTTGATGATCGTGGTTCTAGTCCATTGACCTCAAAAGTGCGCGGTAATGATTAAGTTCAATCGTTCTCTTTCTCACAGTGCGCCACTGACCACTCGCTGCTCGCGACAGCATTGTACCAATAGGTGTCCTGAATGCCTAAACGTTCATCCATTCACGTGTCTCAACAAATGCCCGCTGTGACGGCGCTGTCAGACTGTTCTTCACACACTCACCAACGTTTTGTAGACGCATCAACAACCATTCCGTCGAGTGAGATTCCGCGCTGACCCAAACGATAATCGACAATCCCCCAGGAACCATGCACAATCATGACGTATGTATTACCATTCCTCATCGGCCGAGGAGCGGATTTCGAAACAATCAGGCCTTGACATAAAATTCGTACTGTTGCAACATCCAAACGAGCGAAACAGCTATTGACATCGACTCAGTGGGTCCGTGAAACCAACTTGCAAGAACGACTCAACTTGACACTATCACCGGGCTGAGCACCGGCACATTGAATTTGGCAGTACGGAAGATGAACAACTCGGACGTAAAGTGGCCAAAGGCAATGAGGTATGTGAACAACGCCATGTCATATACACTATGGCGATTTAGCTAGGTTGAACTGGGTGGCAAGGGATACATACACTTTGCTGTGGATGTTATAGGCGGCATATCCCCGCACGATGGCGGAGGTCAGCGTCCACGCGGCGAACGTGCGCGCCTGCAAGGCAGTAACTGCGGGAGCATTAGGGTGAGGGAAACCGAGAAAAAAACGATTCTTACTGGAGGTGGGTGCTACACCGGTGTACAGCCTACGCGTGAGCTTGAGTGTTGCAAAGTTTTGGACCGTGTTGAAAATTGCCATTGTGGCGACAATAAGCTGCCATTTTGGCAAGAACCCTTCGGTTTGCGGCAGAACTGGTTAAATAAGGTCAGAAAGAACACGAGACGGAATCATGGAGGAGCTACCGTCGAGAAAGGGCTGGAGGGAAGCCATCAGAGTTGGGACGAAGACGAAGGTCGAGCGTCGATCGCAAATCCAACTCGGGTCCAAGACATTTTGGATTACATAATGCTCCCTAAAGGAGTAATTATCAGAGAGTGAGTTTTGCTTTCAATTGTCAGGTAGTGCTGAATGTTGCGTTTCTAGTCGGAGGGACGAGCACGCAGTCCATGCCAGATCCCTCCTCGTTATCATTCTCCGGCCCCTCCCGCTCAAACTCTTTGGCCAGCACCGCCAGCAGCAGCGGGGCAAGCCTCACTCGTCGCTCTCGTATCAGCAAAAAACGAAGTCGAACGATCATTGCAGGTTCACACCACGATGAGAAGAGTACCGTTGTCGAGGACCACGTCTTAGACATATCCGCATCGAATAACACGGACCCAGCGTCAGGCCTCGTTGCTAACCCGCCCGGAACCCCAAATGGCATGGTAGCAACACATCCTCGACCCGGTGTAGACACCACTTTGGGCTCTGATATATGCAGTGGGTTAGATGCAGATAGGAGTTGTACCACCTTTGGGACATTCGGTCCTCTAATAGATGGTCACGGGGCATCACCAGGCGACTCTGCACATGTCCGTCCTTCACAGAGCCAACCGGGGGTAGCGCCGTCGCCTGAGACAGTTGCTTCCCCTCTCACGGTATGTTTATCTCCCAGTTGCAAATGGTGATCCACTACAATTCCGTCCACGTGCAGACAAAGGGCAAAGGCAGACACTCGACTCGCCTCACTTCACCTCCGTCATCGTTTAAACCAGCTCCTGCGGACGCCGATCGGGTTCGAAGCAGCTTGCGCGACTCCTTGATGACCCAACAATCCTCAACTTCTTCCTCTGTATATCCCATGTCCACTTCCATGGGTACCGAGTCTCCTCCGTCCCCTTTGTCTCCGGTTGTGCCAGACCGTGGCATTCCGATGCCCGCGTTCGAGTTTGACGGTCCAAGAGTACAAGAGTTCGACGCAGATGACGTGTCTTATCGACTACAGCTCCTCGTCAAGAACAATTACTTCCTCCCACCCGCACATTCCAAACCATCTCCCGCTGATTTTCCGTCCCCTCTCAACAACTCCAAGAAGGCACCATCGCCGACCTTTTTGGACTTGTTCCGTGTTGGAAAACCCAAATCAAAACCTGCCAGCCCTGATTCCGCGAATGGTACCAGTCCAATTCTCCGAGTGACCTCGGATTCTACGACAGCCTCTGGTCAGGTTGCACGCAGTAATGGTCGACCCTCGCCACAAACGTTCCGTCCTTCGCTAGGGAGCCAACATATGGCAAGGGTAGTTGTGGTTCGGGAGAAGATGGAGGATTTGGCTGCTGCTGCGAGGCAAGCGGAGATGGATCTTGGGAGGCGTGATTTTGTTCTAGATCGGGACCGCGTTTCGCGGAGGGCTAAAATTGCTACTTTTGATGGCATCGTCGATCCCACGGAGACGGTTGATGTACCACCTCCTTCAGCCAATTATCCCTTGGCGCTGCAGGCTTCAGCGCTTCATGGGCTTGGCATTGAAGATTCGCTCGGTGCAGCTATTTTGGCGGAACGGTTGCCTCCCCCGGGTAGTCCCGGTCAATCATCCCTGGATCCTCGGGAAGATGCTTGGAGAAAGGCACTGCTTCGTGAAGCGGTCGGGCATTCCCTCAATAATTCGAGAGGCACTTCCTCTACTTCGCGTTGCTCAACGCCGACCAAGTTTCCCTTCCGCGCGCAATCTTCGGACTCGCTTGGTCGCGATCGAATGGTAGAACAACAGAAAAGGTTACTGGATCAAAAGATCCTAAAACACCCTATTATCGATTCCCCAGAGGACTTTGCGCCACCTAACCCGACGGCCAGCTCGGCGTCGAACCCGTCAGCATTGGTTGCCGTTGTGACAGATCCAGACGTTCGGCGGTTGTCAAACCTCGCTCTACTGAGGGTGGAGACACCTGTGCCACATACACCTCTTTCTCCGCCACCACGTCGACCGTTTTGTAACCCCCAATTCTCTCAGTCGCAGACCAACGTCTCACCGGCTTCGAATAGTCATGCATGTCAGACGCCGAGAAAGCAGTTACGCAAGTCTATCTCGTCTCCTATGTTGACTGAAAAGCACGAGCGCAAGAACGGGACTGTTGCATCAAGTAAAAGTCCTCCGATGCCTACCCTGAGCGTATCACCAGCTCCATCATCTTTTGATATCCGAACGAGCAGAATGACTTCGATATCTCGTGACACGTGTAGCGAGCACGACGAACAAGTCGTCGATTACCATCGGGGTAGGCCATCGCTTGCCATGACCTTGCCAAGTACGGATGGTAGACAATCTATCTCCGAATATTCACAGCCCTCGCCTACGGCATCTGCGTTCCGCGATAGATGGTCAGATGGCTATTACTCTGCCAACTCGGGAGGTCCTGGGGAAAGTGCACACTCTTCTCTCAATTCACATGCCCTTCATCTGCACCCACGCTCGTCTACCATGTCACCCCCACCCAGACCGTCTTCATCTATTGCAGGCATTGCATTATCACCACCACCTCGCCCGGGTCGCCTTCCTTTACAGCCCACGTCTTCCCGGATACTTGCTATATCACCTTCCCGGTCATCCTCTCAAGGCACCGTCCACTCGTTTACATCCAATTTAACACTGTCACAATCAATACGTCCACCTCCACCACTATTCTTGAACGTCTCGTCGCAAAGCTTCCACTCTGCGCTTCATTCTGCGCCACCCCCCTCGTCTACCACCGAGTTCTTTGATCACATAGAGGCCCACACGGATGCGATGGTTGATCTGGACGACTCTGACGAAAGCGCAAGCGAAACAGATCAGGACATCACTGCTGTTTATGCTTCCTCGCCTGGTAGACCTAAGTTGATGCGATTAGGCAACCTCTCCACGCCAAATGTTTATCCTGGTGCCAAGGAGCCTTATTATCCGTCTGTCATTCCCAAAGAACGGCGGCGACCTGTGGGGCACACGCCCACCAAGACACCCTACTTTTCCAATCTCAAAGGGGCTCCTGACTCCCTGACGCATCTTTCGCTCGCTCAGCATTCACGGGAGCACCTTCCTATGGTAGAATCCTTGCCTGAGCCCCGCCCTGCCACAGCGGGGACTGAGAACGTTCGACGGTGGCAAAATGACCAAAAAGTGTTCCAGGAGTCTTCAAGAACATTGGATGGTTTGCTTATCCGGCATATGCAAGCAGAAAAGGATACGTTGAAAAGAATTGCCGAGACTGCAAAAGTAGCGAAATCATGATTTTTTTTTTCCTTCCTTTTCATATCTATTTACCCTACGAATTCCTACACTTTCTTTCCACTTCCTCATCTTAAGAGTTGGTACGCTACCCATTCGACATACCCGTTCTATAGTTGCTTTCCTGTTCTCCGACTTGTAATTGGCACACGAATGATATCTAGTTGATTTTCGGGGACTCCTGTGTGACTGCACGTGAAGGCTGCCGCGTTCTGACTCCGCTCCCCAGCCAATTGAGATGGTCGCAGCCATTGTCAGCTGCCAGTTCACTTCCACTCTTCCCTACGTCTTACAAGCAGCGCATAATGACAGAAATGATGGACAAGACCCAAGACACACACAGACAACCCTACTCCTGGCATCAGGTCGGTACCTTCATCCACCACCACCCGCCCAGGGTGGTGGCGTAACCCTTCCCCGGCTGACGGCTACTCCAGTCTCATGATCAGGTGAAGCTCGCTGGAAAGGCCCATAGCTGTCGCTCGTCCTTACCGTGCATCATGGTCTACAGGCGACGGTGTTGCTCCTCGTTCCGTACGAGACATCCAAGGAGGACGTGGTGGTACGTATCCACTTTATGCAACGCCCGTGCTGTAACGCTCTGTCTCACCCCCAAGCTTCATCGACACAGGTGGTAATAGAACGGGACTATCTTTTGGCTGGCGTGAGAGGACAGCAGCCGGTTGTAAAGGTAGGCGCCTGCAATCGTCCCACCTTTCCGGTCCGGCGGCGAATGTGGTTCCAACAACATCACCTCACTCATGGTTCTGATCATCCACGTATAGGGTCGTCTTTATGGAAACGTGGACACTCCCAACTCAGCGTGGCAACTCGAACCTCGAACCTCGCGACTTTCCGCGCGTGAGCGCACGACATCGACGATATCCACCACGTCGACGCAGTCGTCGTATGCGCTCGTCTCGGAACCGGAGATATCAAGCAGTTTTGCGGCGTCGCTCGAGAGCGGGCAAACGTCGGATGCGGAGGAAGTGGTGAATGTTTCGCCTGGTTTGGCTTCGCCGGTGTCATCTGGAGATGAACGATCTGGACCTGCGTATCATCGCAAATCGGGGGCGGTGTCCCCGGCGATAGAACCACATGCGCTCTCGTCTTTTTCGTCGTTGGAGTCGTTGCCGTCGCATTCGGGGAGGTTGTTGACCTTGCATCTAGAAAAGGAACAGTCGATCATATGGCCGTCGCTCATTGTGGGGCCTGTTCCGCTGGAATTTTCTCCATGTGCGCCGGTACCCGCCGCCTTGGGTCCGGATCCGGAAGGCAAGTATAACATGGATCCGACGAGCCTCGTTTTGTTCGCCATCGAGCTATTTGACATTCGGAAGGATAAAGAAGAGGC
>JBBPLY010000333.1:0-17603 GCA_038090035.1 Xerocomus nothofagi | reverse complement strand
AGTGTCGATGAGATTCCCGAGTGCAGAGTCATTCTCAGCGTGAGTCGTGATGCCTTCCATCTTCCCACTTTATCCCCTCTTCCCACTGCGTTTGACCCTAATCGAACGTGCGTACGATGTAAGGATCACTGACTAAGCCCCAATGGCGCATCACATAGATTGACGTACAGATAGCTACTTACCACCTACTCGACCACATTGAGTGGGATCTCCTCTCGCCACTAACACCAGAGGCATTCTCTCAACAGTTATGCGCTGAACTTGGGCTATCTGGAGAAGCAGTCCCACTCATTGCGCATGCAATACATGAGGAGCTCATGAAACATAAAAAGGATGCCATCGAATGGGGCGTCATAGCTGGAGAACGTGAACCAGCATCCTCGACGACAGAAGGACCTACGACGGGGGTAGGCACCTCTGTGGGTGGCGGGGTTGTGGTGATGAAAGACAAGACGGGTCTGGGTCTTGGAGGATGGGGACGAACTCCGAAAGATGGAAGGGGTCCGAAAACCCTGAAAAGTGTGTGGAGGGAATGGTCCGAGGCCGAGGAGTTCAGGACGCGATTTGATGTGCTGAGTGCAGAAGAAGTGGAAAGGAGAGAGATTGAAAAGGAAAGGGCGAGCAGGTGGGTTATCGCTCTTCGGGAAGAATACCTGCGATTTCTCGGTCTGCTGAACTTGATGGTCTGCAGACGTTTGCGTAGGGAGACATCAAAGTTCCAGACGACAAGGACAAGGCGAAGATGAACACGTCTGACGCAACGAGCGCCGCTACCAGCTTCAGTACTCGTGCTGATTCCGAGTTCTGTGTTCCTTGCTATTCCCTCGAGCTATCTTATTCCGGTATCTGTCGTAATGTCATGTCGATGTACATCGACCTGTACGACGACCTCCCGCCCTTGATTTCATCATGGCTTAGTCCGTCACACGTCCACTAGTATCTAGCAGACGGAACCCTGAGGACGCTTGAAGCAGTCCCAAACATTCATTTCTGAGCTCCAAACTACTTCCGCTTTCTGCCACTGGATGAAATCCAGGCTCAGTTGGGAGATAAGCTGAGAAGACGAAGCAAGCACAATGGAGGAAAACAAACCACCGAACCTTGATTCTGAAACAAGTCGTGCTGCTTCGAACGTATGTTGCCCAATATGTATGCTATATAATCGCCGAGTGCGACGAGTTGAAGCCAGTGGGGTTTGTTCGCATAGAGAACTGCAACGTTGCGTCTGTGCGTCGTAGAAGGCTGATCGATCCATCGGGTGCACATGCATGGTAGACGGATGGTTGATCCCCCTGTCCCATGTTCAGGGTAGATGTGATCACGAATGACGAGTTCATTCCGACCAACGCCAGCAGGTGAACCCCATCGAACGCATGTCATGTACAGCTTTCGGACGCTATCGACGTATTTCATCGCTTACACACCCCAGCGTTGCGGCCGACATGTCGCATGAGAAAGCGAGGAACTCGAGATGGATACCCCGCAGACGCCGGATCCCCCACTTTCATCACCACGGACAACGGTGGCGGTCATCGCCGCCCGTGTAGGGAATGATAGCAAACAAGGTGATGCGCGCGGCTGGACCCGAAACACGAAGGGCGAAGATGGGGTGATGGGATGATCACGGTGATTGAGATACGACCTGAGTTTGTCGTATTGGCTACGATCTGCCAAATTCCTCGGCGCACCCTCCTTCCCAATCAATTGATGTATTCTTTGTCGACGTTGCTTTATCAAGTTTCTGGTGTAGTCGTTATCGGCACATGCATTCTGGGGTGACGTAAGCAGTGCATAGCACGGAGCCGCGCAAAGATGCGATTCTGCAAGAATGGAGAGTCGTGCGGAGGTAGTGTGAGCTGGTCGACGTTTGATCTTGCCAACCGGCGCACTCCGCGGATCTCGCTGTCTACGACATTGGAATGCAGCGATGCTGTACGATAGGATTGTCTGTGGAGCCACCGATATCCACCATCGTCTTCCCTTGACACGGACTGCCTTTTATCCCGTGGCTAATAATACTAGTCTGAGAGAAGGAAGTCGGAGCAAGAAGTCGTTGGCATTTGCAGATAAGCATACCATATCACTCTCGCGCTGGTGTACATTTCAAATCGAAACCTGCAGGGACGAACGACGGTGGGGCTACTCTAAATTCAGAAAACGCCCTTGTCCCGGGGAGAGTGCATGCGGGCGTGGAATTTTACCCTGGAATGTCGATCCTGGTGGTCGACCGGTCTCGGTTCAAGGCCAGCAATCTGGCAGGTCGAGCTGTGGTGACTGCCGAGCGTGGTAAAAAGCATACCGCGATAAGCGCTGGCAACGAGGCAGATCGAATGGGAATGTGGTCGGCTTATCCAGCACATACCACCACCCTCGCCGGGGTCGAGACTGCGGAGGTAGGAATCGCGGCGGACATGCATCACAACGCCGTGAAACGCTGGCCGATCCAGGATGAAGCATCTATCCTATCAACCGTATCAGATGGCTCTATCAGTGCGCTGCGAATCCGCTGCACACGTCAATATCTCCACCCGTCCCGTCACGACATGGTCGCGCCTCCCTTGCAAGGATGTTTACTCGAATTGTCATACGTGCTCTGACTCTCGGGTGAAAAACGGGGGGGAAAGAGCCGATCGGCGGCCACGTCAATCGGCAAACCTCGAACCTCGAACTTCGTCATGCAATCTCTACACGATCAGCCAGCAGCCCGACCTGCGGCGAGGTATTGAGACGTCATGTTGGCGCCATATTAGCTGCCTTTGGCACGCATGGAATACACGCGTGACATGACAGTATCGTTTCCGGACAAGCACAAGCGACGCACGCCACCGAGCATCCCGACATATTCTAGGCCGGGGTAATCTAGATACGTAGATAAGGCACTAGTACTGTAATGCGGGGTACGTTTCTCTCAGTAGTCTGTTGGGGAAGTGAACGGAGGTGATTATATAATATATAACATTCTCCACTTGCAATAATAATATGATTCCCCAATCTCGGACCGATACGGGCGCGGAGCCGCGTAGAATGCAGAGAAAGAAAAAGACAGGCGATGGCACCAGTCTCCCCTTAATCCTCGCCATCGTCGTCTCCAACGACGAGGACGACCTTTGGGCTTGACAACGCTTGACAACCTGTGCATCCCACACAGCCAACTCACCTGCGGCCCAGTACTTGTTGCGGTGCGCTCCACCTGTTATTTCCCGTGTTCCCCACGTTCGTATCGTCACTCCCCGCCCCATCCACGTTTTGGAGGTCCCCGAGGGTGTCGTCGAATTTGCGCACAGCTTCTCCATCCCGTTTACGACATTTCTGTCGCCGCTTCCCAACGCAACGTGTTCCACGACTTGTCCCTTTTCTTTCCCCCCTCCATCGTCCCCGAACTTCTCCTCAATTAACAGAGTCCGGTCTTACCCCGGACTTTATCCCTTCGCAACCTCCCTGCTTCTTCACAACTCTCCGCTCCCCCCCCTTGACGTCTATAGATTCCTATCTCATATTTACAAGCACGCCGTAATATCACACACCCTGTCTTCCTCTCTCGCCTTCGATTCCCTTTCCACAACGGGTCGCATGCTCTCTCTCCTTTGATAAACCTGCAAGACTCCGCCTCTAGAACATATCGCACTTTCACCTCCTCTCTTACATCACCGTGTGTCTTCCCCTCCTCAGGGTCCCTCACTCATGTGTACTTATATCTCTCCTCTTCAGTCTTCCTCGATCCCTTTCTCTGCTACCTTCCCAGCCCTCATTTCCATGGAAGCCGCTCCACCTCCCACAACGCAGGATAAGGCTACCCCGCGTCCTTACAAGTGTCCCTATCCGCTCTGCGGTCGCGCTTTCAGCAGACTCGAACACCAGGTCTGTGCTTTTTATCTTCCCCCCCACCGTCCTCTCATCTCCGATCACTTTTCTTCAGACTCGTCACATTCGTACCCACACGGGCGAAAAGCCTTTTGTCTGCACCTATCCCTCTTGCGAGAAGCGTTTCTCTCGTTCAGACGAACTCACACGACATTCTCGCATACACAACAACGACCACAGCACTGCCGTCGTCTCCACTCATGCCGTGAAAGGGAAACCCAAGTCCAAGTCTGAAAACAGCATCTCCGACGACCTCGAACCTAGCATCGGTCTCCATTCCTTCAGTAGAACTGATGGACATATTCAAGAAGCCGCGTCCATCAGAGTGAAGAAGAAAGCGAGAAGCCGAGCGAACAGCGATGATGAGGTACGTAGCCTTCATTTTTCTTACGCGACCGTCCCCATCGTCGGCTCCCCACAACTTACATAATTCCGCTAATCGCGCTTTAACCCAACAGGGGGGATACGCCCGACCCACCTCTCTCGGGTCATATGAGGTTTCTCACCACCCCCGGCGGTCACAAACACAACTACCACTTGCAAATCCCTCCGCATTTTCTACACTGTCCAGCGTGGCGATGGATGAACTCTATACCCTCGAGCGTGAAGAAGCCCTAAGGCGTGCTGAATACGAAGCTCGGCGTGCAGAGGCCCTCCGTCGTGCCGAGTATGAAGCTCGTAACGCAGAGGTCATCTACTTCCGCGGACGTTCCAGCAAAAGTGCTACCACGAGTCCAATTTCGACACCATATCACAGTGGACTGCCTCTGAAAGGCGCAAACACTGATGTTGGATATACGAGCACAAGAGACTGGTCGGTGGAGGAAGACGCGAGCAGGACGTTGGACAAATTTAATCCTGCCAAAAGGAGAATGAGTGGACATGCTTGGCAAATGACGCTTGCAGCACAGGATGCCCGCCCGACATTGGATTCAACACGTTCCGCCGCTATCCCTGCAGCAGCGAATGGCCGAATAACAACCCTTGGCCCTGGCATTCCCCTTCATCCATTACATCCATCTCATCCGCCGGTATACCGCCATCTTACTACCCATGAAGATTCTCCCTCACCTCTGAGCTCTGACTCGGATTCAGTCCCACCCCATCATGCCATACAGCACTTGTCACATGCGCCATTCGCGCGTTCCCGTGCATCATACCCAACTCCCGGTGCTTCTGCAGAGCTTTCGCCACAGGGTGGATCGACTGTCAAGCCCGAGTTCACATTTACACCTTCCGCGAGCCCGTTCCTTGGGCCACTTCGGACGCTCAACCTTCAATCAACTAATCCCTCACGGGCGCCGTCCCCTATATTACTGCCCCCCGCACTTGGGCATAGCCAAAATGATGCCCCCGTTAGCCCCATAGAGGGGCACGGTTTCCGTCAACGCTCCAGAGGATCTAGCATTGTTGGGAGTCCGCCGGGTTCGAAGGGTGTGTTTGGTCCTGCATCACGTAAGAGGAGCTCGGGGGAGGTCTCACAGATGACCACATTACCCCATGTGCATACCTACCCCGGCCAGCTGTCGCTTGCTGCACAACCTGACCGAAGCCTCTACTCTCTACCAACGCCCCAACTCTCGAGTGGGCCTAGCAGCAGCAGCGGCAGCAGCCCCGGGAGCTTCACATATCCCCTACAAGGTGGCGGATACCCGGCGCGCCCGACGTTTGAGACTGCGCCGATGACACAGAGTCCATCAAGCTCGCGCCCCCCTTCACCCTCCCACGGTGTCACAAACAATGGAATCGCTTCTTCTAATGGCCACCATCTTGTTCATTCGGTCCGCCTCGCGTTCGGTATGACGCCTATAAATCCGTCAGGACCTCCCCGTAATACTTCGTGGCCGTCCTCTAAGGCTGTGAAAATAAACGGTCTGCCAAGTGCGAATATGAACCCGAATACATTATCGTCAGCTTCGGTTCCTGTTTCCCGTTCGGGTTCTCCGCCTATCACGTTGCCACCCCTGAAACTCAAGGAGCCGTCGGGTTGTGGCAAAGAGATGAGCGTTTCGGACGACGAGGGAATGCAAGAGAAGAATGCATACAAGATCGAACTCCCTGGCTTCCGGGAATTCGAGGCTGCTACACGTGCTCGGTGACCAACTCCTGCATATGTTCTTCAGTCCGTCCTTGACTCGTTTTCACCTCATGTCTACATCATATCCTATTGATCATTCCCTGCTGCTCTCTTACCCACGACTCATCCTTTTGTCCATTCCTCGTGCAAGGACCTTTGATCTCCTCTCCTCGACCATACAAATCACCTCTAGACCGTATCCAGTTATGTTTCCTTTGCATAGATGCGTCACGTACATAGGGATCAGGCATCTTGAGGACGTATTTTATGTAGTCCTAATATTTCATGTATCTACTCATCAGCCTTCCATTCGCTTTGAGGTTTGTACGAATGCAGGATTGTATCGTTGCCAGGCTGTTCTTATCGTGGGGGCGGGGAACAGATTCATGACAGCGTCCTCCTGTTACTCGGCTTGAGCTTCAACTCCGACTGCATGAATCGAACAGCCACCAAGTTCGAGGTACATCGCCCATATGAACTTCCATAGGTCGCGGTCAATCCACATGGACAATTTAACCTCGAACGACATCGAGCGAATGAGAAGGGATGTCTTGCTGAGAACGTGTGCCGATGGCTTTCCGTTCTCCAGGTATGCCTGTCAATCTACGTCGACCTCTTGACACCAGCCAAAGTGGCGTGAAACTGGCAGGGAGTTGACGGCGCACAAGTCTTGCGTGAACAGTCTTTCCTTCTCTCGGAATGGCGGAAGATGGTTGGCCAGTGCTGGAGACGGTAAATCTGTTGGTGTGTTTTACCAAACTCACCGCATACACACACTTTCTGCCAAGATTTTCGCGTCCATTTGTGGGACTTCAATCAAGACGATGTGCGATGCCCGTCCCAGACTTACGCAGGGCCCGCAGTTAGTATTCGTCTCCTCGGAGATAAATGAGCCGCTCATCGAAGGCGATAACAAAACTTGTAGGGAAATGTTCTATCTCTCGACTTCTCTGCTACCAACCAGTATATTTTAAGGTCCGCAAAAAATGATTCATCTTCGCCCCTAGGATCTCGTTACCGATATTTTTAGCGGCGGCGCAGACAATCTCATTCTAAGGTTTGACATATCAAGACCGGCGGTCGGTTCTGGCGTAGGAACACGTCCCGCTCAGGACATTTATCGACGCCATGATGTGAGCGGGGTCCTACCAAACCATACTTCTATCAGCCAACCATGACGCATATAGGACAGCGTGCGGAGCGTGAGTGCCCATCCTCATCAAGATGAAGTCTTCCTCAGCGCGAGGTAGGCCCTGTGACGTTTTAGGTTCATGAATTTGCAGTTTCCTGATTCTTTGATCGTTCCCGTGACCCTAGTGAAGACGGGAAAATCATTCTTCATGATGCACGTGTTGATAGGAGGGTGTCGTCTGCGCAGGGAACCGTTCAACATTCAACAGAGTTTACAGGCGTTCAAACACATCCTATCATGGAACACATCTTTGCTACCAGCGACTCCCACGGACAAGTGTGCCTTCGCGACACTCGAATGGCGTTTGGCCCGTTATCTAGTAGATCCAATGAAGGGATCGTGCAAAATGTGAGCTTCCGAGACCGCCTATTGGCACCGTTCTTCTGCCGAATCATTCTCACAGTACAACACAAAACTGTCAAAACGCTCCTTGAGTTATCTGAGCAACCCCGAAAGCAGCAGTATTGCTTTTGATCGTGATGGTCAGCACCTCTTGCGCCACTCACTAATGCGTCCGTGAATTTGACACTGACATTTCTTCAGGAAGTAAGTTGGCCGTAACGATGCTTGTGAGTCTTGTCTGGAAGGTCAAGTGGCTCTATTTCGAGGTCTAGAATAGCATTGGTTTCCGACCATTTACGCTGTTTCGGATCCTCATCCTCTCGCTGTCCTGACTGGCAAGAACAACCCCGACGGCTCACCTGTCAATTTCGGAGACAGAACGTACTCTAACTCATGTACCATGAAGGTGGGCTTTTGTGGGGCCAGTTTCCTTTTTTTATTTCTGACGTAACTAGTCAGGGGCATTTGGTGGGCCTGGCATGAGCGAAGATGTCTTCTATTGCGCAGGGTCAGATGACTTCAGGGGCTATGTCTGGAAAATACCGGAACTTAGCGCACTTTCGGGGTTGAGGCAAGAGATTAATGTGGATGAGTGGATGTCGCATGAATGGACTGGTGTCTGCGGTGAGTTCATCGACAACCCAAGTGTTATTTCAGTTTACTCATCGCGGGTCCCAGCTTACTCAGAGAGCCAATTTGCAACACGGTATATCCCGCTTCAAATTGACGCTCCATTCTGCCGATTGAATGGTTGGTGATCGGAACGAGCTGAGCCGGTATGGACGCCTGATATTATTTTCTGTGTTCTTAGGGCATAGGTCCATTGTGAATGCTGTTGCAATGCATCCATCGCTTCTCCACATCGTCACATCTGGGATCGAACGCCATGTGTTTTTGCACAGCCCGACACGCACCTCGCCTGTGGCCCCTGAACTTCCAGAAACACCACTTGAGACTAGAAGGCTAGGAGACCAAAGCTCTCATAACTCGGCTCACTTCCTGAGAACATTATTGTTGGGCCCACATCCGACATTGCACGAGGAAATCGATGAAACAGGTGACGAGGAAGAGGCGATATCCCTATTTGATCAGTAAGTAATCCCGACCGATCATCACGGGGATTCCTCACAAAGAAATGTATACAGCATTTTAAGGGAGGAAGGCGGAGGGGACGTGTTCACACTGCAGCATTGGGGAGGTAACGAGGACACTGATGCTGAAGATGACCACCTCGTGGTTAATATGATGGACTCTCCGACGTCATCGTAATCCGTTGGGTGTGGTGCTCATGCAGGCATTCCGGCGCTGTAGATGCGTCGTAGATGGTGTTTAGTCAATGGCTTGGACCATAAGGCCTGTTGCAATTCGTCGTTCTCCATGTGCACCGCACCTGCACCACTGCCTCACATCTTGATCTACATCCTCCACAGCACCTCTGTATTTGGGGTTTCGGACACGCTCACTTAGCGCCCATGTTGTTGAATGCACGTGCCTTGCTATCTCGATAGGACTCTGAGCTCCTCAGTTGAGACCCCATCGACCATCTCTTAATCAAACATCATGTCCACGCTCCTCACGAGACAGACAAGGGTCGAGATCGAGGAGTCTAACACTGCCGTTCTAGGCCGCCCAGAGGTAGAGATGAAGCCAAGGATCAGCGATCTGCAATCTAACGGTCAACCCGCTGCCCAGCTCGAGGTCCGCATGTATTCAGATCCCGGGATCGGTACGGGTATTTTCACGATGAAGATGCGTACATTGCATTGCATGTAAAAGCCTCCGCGTCCGTTCTTTCTCTTTCGTTTGCTGACGGAATGACGACCCACAGTGGCATCAGGCGTACCGGGGGGCGAGTTCTGGAAAATGTCTACTATTGGATAAGCCAAAAAGCTACGCAGGACGACACTGCGACCGCTGCATATGGGAGCGTCGAGCTCGACGAACGTGAGTTTTATCATCAAGCAAATTAAAGTAACAATGCAGGAACGCTGATGTTGCTACGACAGACCTCGGAAAGCTGGCGGTCCAATACCGTGAAGCACAAGGTCACGAATCTGAGCGCTTCCTCGCACTCTTTCCCTTTTACATGGTTTTCAGAGGAGGCAGGTCTACGCAATGACATCACCGCTTCTTCCGCCTTGCCCCAGGAGTCAAGAAGATCTACAGGATGTGGACGACGACGGACAACATTCACAAATAATTCCGTCACTTCAAGACAAGGGGCGGTGAACCCTCTCGTACGCGCTCTCCTTTGACGATCTCGGATCCAACAGGGGGGCATTTACGTGTACGATTCCAGCGACAAATCTGCACATTTCTGTACCAAGGTTAGCATCGCCTGGGAACGTTTCTGGGTCGGGGAGATGGTGATGCACGTTGTTACAGAAGGGTCATGTGACTGAACGCTTGGCTAGGCTCTCCGTGCATGGACGGAGACACGCCAGGCGACACCGAGTTTACTATGACGCTGGTCAGAGTTGAGAACGTGAAGCCCCTTCGCTCACGCGCATACTGTACGATCATACCGTGGGTCCTACACCCCAGTCGTATCGCCTCAACCAGACCGTTCCCCGCTTGGAATTTTATCCGGTCGGCTCTCTTCTCGCGTCGGTGTGCTTGATTCAAAGGACGTCTACGTTTACGACGACCATGGGAACGCGCACGGCTCCGTGGTGTACGTATGGGTCGGTGTGGACGTTGCCGACGCCAAGGCTCGCTCAAACGGGGAAGTGTATCTGAAGGAGAGGAGGGTTAGCGAGGGATTTCACACTCTGTGGCAATCGCCAAGATATTATAGGCAAGGTCAAGAAACACCTCGGTTCCTGAAAGCATTGAGTTCCAAAGTAAAGGACGTGAAGATTTCTCTCGCACTGCCAGTGCCACGATCAGTCATGCATCATGTGCAACGGATGGAACACCTGGCTCCACTTGATTGATTCTGAAGGCGGGGTATTGCCAACTCGTATAAATGACAGTTAGTATGCGGACGCGAATCAGCGTACACGAATACGGCGATGAATGTGGTATTTTCAGCAACAACGTAGCACTAGATTGAGCGGGAATAAATAATGCGAGAAAACAGGATCCACACAAAAAGTGGCAGAAAATTTGCTCTCAGTTCTCAGTACTCTAGTAGCGTGCGTCCCACGCCGTTTTGTACTCGGGCGCGAGCGCGGGGGTATAGCCAGGTGCCATATGCATATCATGCGCAGCCTGCGGTGAGGGCTCATAGATCGGCCGGTAGGTTGGCGGGTTTGCTACCCAGACGGTTCCTGGCGCGGAGGCATTCTTCATGCGGCGGCGACGACAACAACAACAAGCTATGCCGGCGACGAGTAGGACGAGAAGAACGCTAATGCCAGCGATCAAACCGATCAGCCAATGCGCCATCGAGGACTTGGAACTGGAGGAGCCACTGGAACGAAAGATTTTCGCAAGGTCCTCTCCTGTAGTACTTCCGGTGCCATTGCGGACATTTGCAAAGTCTTGTGCTGCCTGAGTTGCATTCGTGACTGGAAGGAGCTGTATGTAGGCTGTGTCCGTTGACGGGGTGGCCGCGTCCACCAAATTACCAAAGTTGATCAGCATGTAAGCATTGCGTACTGGAGGCACGACAGCGTATCAGATCCATGACATACGAGAAATGAATCAGCACTCACGGAATGCCATCCCCAAAATCATATCAAAGAGAATGTCATTTTGTTCTACAATGTTGAACGAGTATGGCTGGAACTGATGGGGAATCAACACATAGGTTCATACGCATAAAAGGATCGCGCTCACCGCGCCGACACAATAGGATTTTCCGTCTGCCTGCAAGTCGAATCCATCGAAGTTCAAGTCGAGAGGATGAATAGGGAACTCCACGCCCCCGAAAAGGAAAGTAGCGGTAACCTCTTGATTGCAAGGGAGAACCCAAATTTCACCCAGGCCAGAAAGGTTCGTAAAGACAGCGCCAGGGATGTCGCCATACAACGCCTGAGCAACAAAACTGCGGGTACATAATCAGAGCTTGTACAAACATATGTACCGTTGGCGGGTACTCACGGAGGAACTTGAGGGAGTGAGAAACCCGTGTCGAAAATGACTGTTGCATTCTGGGTCTGTGCGCCTGTAACTTGAGTCTTGATCTGAATTGGCTTGCCGTTTGGTCCGATGATGCCGTTGACATCAAGTAAAGTCTGCCAATGTTGGCCGCCTGCGAGAGGAGCGATGGTGACTGGGTGTTGAGGTTGATTGAGGATATCCTGGTAGTCCGTCAGAACCTCTCCGACGGCGAGATCACCCGGATAGGGCTCCTCTGGGTCGTTTGAACGCTGGAGAAGAATCGCAACAAAGGGCGAGACTGAAGTGTCGGAGGTGAATATTCGGTCTAGAGGTGGGTTGGCTGCAGCCGAGCCTCCCAAGGATCGAACGTCGGATGCAGAACTAGGCCCGAGACCGATGAGACCGTCAGCACCGGCGGCTGCGTTTCCTTCCGGTGCCTCGACTGCAAGAAGATGGGATGACAGGATTAGAACGAGCACGGACTGAACTCACTGAAGAACTGGGACTGGATAGAATATCCAGCAAACTCGAAGGTAGCAGACATGACATTTCCTGTCATCAACGAACGACGTCGGTAAGGTGCCGCTAAGCAGTAGGCAAAGCATTGGAGTCACCTGAAGCTGAGCCAGACGCATAAGATACGCCTGCTTGATAATTTTGGGGGACAGCGCCGGGCACGGGAGAGGATACCCAGAGATCGGAGCTGAACGATGATCCACCAAAGATGTATCGATAATGGTAATGACTCGTTATGGAATGAAACGTACCTCCCAGTGTCGATCATGATGGAGAACGGTGCGTCGTTGAGAGTGACGGTGGTCATATAGACCAAATTCTGAGAGTCATTTAATTGCGACAAGGTCCCCGACATGGAACTCCTCCGTTCCAAGCTGGGAGAGGTGGACCCGAGTCGACCTGAGAGCTGAAGGTGGTCTGCATGACCACACCCAACCAAGGCGAGAAGACCGAACGAGAGCAAGAAAGACGGCATGAGGAAGAGGGTCGGCGCGTCGTTCGCCTTTTTCTATCAAACGAGTAGACGCCCGAGGAATTCTCAGCGATGTCATCTCCTCTTTCCTCTTCTCTTTCTAGATGCTCGTCCGCTCTTTTTTTCTGTCGCTCTCTACCCCGTTCGCTCTCGCCATTTCCATTCCTTTCACCGCTCGCCAGTCCACT
This sequence comes from Xerocomus nothofagi, assembly GCA_038090035.1. NCBI lineage: Eukaryota > Fungi > Basidiomycota > Agaricomycetes > Boletales > Boletaceae > Xerocomus > Xerocomus nothofagi. The sequence continues at coordinate 4,908 of JBBPLY010000333.1, read as the reverse complement.
ACCGCCCTCGCCTCCGTCGGAAACACCCAGAATGCGTTCTACTACGCCAACATCACCCTCGGTGGTCGACAGATATCTGTCATGTTGGACACCGGAAGGTATGCTCCTTGCTTCCCTCCTTCCCCCAACCCTCACTCGTCCATAGCTCTGATTTATGGGTGACCGGCTCTGTACCCGGCGCTCAGGATACTGGCAAGTCCTTGACACTGTCCTACGCTGTCGGCAACGCCGCTGGTGCGTCATGTCTTCCATCTCTCAGATTATTTCTCACTCCCGTCTGCAAAGGCGACGTATATACGGCCCCATTCCAATTCGACGGCCGTACCGTCCAGGACCAGGCGTTCCGTCAGTTTCCACTCTTTCCATCCCTCTCTACTTTGGCTCATTCCGTCGACACAGTCCTCGTCGCAAACGCGTCGTCTTTCTCTACTAATATCCACGCCGAAGGCTATGATGGTCTCATTGGCCTCGGTCCAAACTCTGGTTCTTCCATCTACAAGAAGCTTAGCGGAAACTCGGGAAACAACGCCTTGAACCGAATATTTCAGCAGAATTCTTCATCAGACGACTACATCACCATGATGCTCAGCCGTAGCGGCGACCCAGGTAGTCAGATAACCGGCCAGTTCACGATATCATCCATCGTTCCCGGTTTTGAAAACATCGCGAATCAACCCCAGCTTCCCGTAGAGAAAGTCTACAAGCTCACAAGCAAGGATCAACACTGGCAGATATTGACGGACAAGAACACTGGCATCATCGGCCCCGACGGACAGCCAATTCAATACTCTTCCATCGTGCCCAAGGCACCGAGCGGTCAATTGGTTGCTGTTCTTGATTCCGGATTCACACTACCCCAGGTCCCCCGCTCGGTGTCTGATGCCATCTATGGACGCGTGCAGGGTGCAGAATGGTCACCATCAAGCCAGGCATGGCTCGTACCTTGTGGACAGCTGATCAACATCACGCTCAACTTTGGCGGCGTATCATATCCAGTGCATCCGCTGGACGTGTCCTCTAGTGATTTCGGTGTGACGTTTTCAAACGGAAACCCTGCCTGTCTTGGGACTGTGCGTCATTTCGAACTGTTTTCGCTCGCGCCTAATTTGCCGTCAGTTCCAACCCATCAGCTCGGCCTTCAGTTTACTTGGAGAATACGACATGATTCTCGGCATGGCATTTCGTATGATTATTTCGTATCATACCCGAGTTCCTGCTGATTGACATTCTAGTGCGGAACACCTACACACTGATCAACTTTGGCAATCTAGTTCAGGGCGGCTCGAGCTCAAATAGCCCTTACGTCCAACTCCTTTCCCTCACTGACGAGACCGCTGCAGTCAACGATTTTATCAAAGTCCGACTGAGCGGCCAAAACCTCATAAACTCTTCGCAGTATGCCCTCTTACCCGCGTCGCAGCAGCAGTACTCACCTGAAAGCGCGGCGGAGAAGAAGGCGTATTACGAGGAAAAAGTACTCAGTCACTGGCCCTACATCCTTGCCGGATGTCTTCTCTTTGTTCTCCTCCTTGTTGCTTTCTGTGTCTGGCGCTGTTGCTGCAGGCCTAAACGTCTGGCTAAGAAGAACGCGGGAAAACAACAGTCTGGGGTGCCGAAGACCGGGCCGTATGCACAGTTACCAGATTCTGGGAGCACTGCGACCCTGGTGATGCACCCCGTGCGCGCGTCCACGCTTGATTTCAAGGATGAACATAGCGAAGACGCATTCGCACGGCGCTAGCCCCCTGATCCACATACGCGCGTAAAGCACTGGCGGGTTTGTCACATACCATGAACAAGGTTGAGTAGCTGGCTACATGGACTTGCTTGCAGACGGACGTAGTTGCATGTTATCATCATCGCATCCGTGTAAAGAGGATCTCGAAGTCTTGTCCAATCACATCAGATTTGTAACTGTCTGTGCAAGCTGAGTATGCTCGTTCTCAGAGGTAGAACATGCATAATAATACGACATCCTTGAGCAAGTGCGCGAGTCTCGACTAGATAACATTAAAGATGCGTCTTATGACATGGGACGTCCAACAAAAGACCGCTCCGCGAGCACGAGGATCGAATGTGCAAAGTACAACGACGCCGCCACACAAACGACCATCCTCGGAAACAAGGACGCGCCCGCGTTTTGCTGAACTAGCGCTTTGACGATCACCCCGACGCCGTGCACCTCGTGTCGATCTTGCATCACCGTGCTGGACTTCCTCCGCAGGGGATCACCGTCACCGTCACGAGCCCGAGCCTGGATGGCGGTGTCCGGACCATACCCCAAGAAGTCACGTTCCTCGAGGAACACCAGGTCCATCCGTACCATCCCGATGGTCGACGCATTATCATACCCGTTCTTCTGCCAGGAACCCGCGAGGATACAGTCGCTACCACTGCTGGCAGGCCCCGAGTGCCGTTCGTCGCGTTCGCATCCTGCACGTATCCCTGTCAGCGCTGCGTCCGAATGAACGTTTTCTGGATCCAAGACCAGGGTATCGTGAATATCGTCACACGGCCAGACATGATCACCAGGCGACGTCAGGCAGAAAACGTGCATCGGGCACGATGGCCATGCGGCCGCGACTCCGCACTCCAGAGGGGAACTAGTAGGACCCCGAACACCGCAACCGAGTCGGGCGATATAGTAGTAGCGCTGTCTGTCAATGTCACCATGGTCGGACGTCGGTAGCGACAGCGACGATGACGGGTGACGTGCGGAAGCCCGTGACCCGATGACTCGGACGTGTTGGAAGAAGCTGAGCTGTAAAAGGCTAAGGCACGGCGTGGGGAACATCATCGGTTGGTTTTCGTGCGGGAATGATTGGTCCCTGCTTACCTGCAGACGTGCCACAGCGTGATGACGAAGACGAGGCATTCACCGTTGGGCGGGTGTCCACCGTGAACCCAGCCGACGCCTTGGGTCGTATCGTACCATATTTCTGGAGGGGCGAGGCTCGGCGACACTACTGAATGAGACGCGTCGACGACAAGAAGGTCCTCCATTCTCAGAGAAAAATAGATCGTTGAGCGAGACTGAACGGTGAGGCCATCGTGCTATTTGTAGCCGGGCTGCAGGCAAAGCGTGCAGGCCCAGCTGTGGATGGCTCATTGATCGAACGCGGATCTCAGTAATAATGAAACGCTTTGACCACACTGGAAAGGAAAAAAGGAAAACGACTTAGGATGGCATTAAGAGCTTGAAAATGCTACATACAATTTATGTCCTCTAATGTAACCCTGGTCTCGTCAGGATAAAATTGAAAAAAAAAAAAATTACCAAGATTCCATAGCGGTATAAATGGTACATGATATAAACTCTAAAGCTCTGCTGCATACTACCGTCGGTTTAGCGTCACGCCCGAGCAAGCGAATGCAGGAGAAACATACGTTGGAGTGTATTGTATCCAGGGGGGGCGGTGAGCTGAGAACCATAGACATCGACTGCGTTCGTCTGTGCACGGGCGAAGTTGGACCGTCTTGAGGAGTTTCCTTGACCCCCTTTCCGGCAGCTTCTATTCCCCCGGGAGCGGGCAGATTGAGTCTTTGTGGGTGCGGCGATGTCGAGGGAAAAATTTCCCGTTCTTGTCTCTCTGTGGATGGTGGTTTGATGGACTTGCCTCTTTGCGAACGTTTCAGAGGCGTGCTCTTTGTAGGCTGTTGCAACAATCCTTCCGCCCTTCGATCGGCCTCGTTCTTGGGCTCGATGCGACCGACTTCTGAGAGGTGACTCAGGTCGCATCCATCACAGAACGCCACCATACTCACGGTCCGCTTCCAGCTCCGTCTCGTGCGCGAATTTACAATCGTTTCCATACTTGCAGCGACCAGAAGCAAACCCTGGACATATTTGTCCTGGACGTCATTCAGCACGAGTTCGGGATCGGGCACGTGTAAAACTCACTCTGCCCTCCCATCATCACGCCGCCCCCGATCACACGCCACGTTATCGGATAATAATCTCTCGCTCGATAGCCGTCGTATTTGTTGGGCGGCTTTGGAGGTAGGTTTACGTCGGCCGAAGGGGCAGGCTCTGCGGGTGATGTTTCCGCGTTTTGTTTGGGCTCAAGGTCGTGGATGCTGACGTACGTGCACGTTGGATCGGGGACTCGGAAGGGAAAAACTCGATGCTTACAATGTACAATTTCTCCCCCTTGAGCATTTGCCGCTTTCCATGTAAAACTTGCACGGTTTCGCTACGAAATGCACAAGTGGCGTCAAAAATAACGTTTCGATAAAGAAATAATAAAATAAAAAATACTCTTGTAAGCGAGTGATTTCTTTCTCGTGTCATCCTGCCATGGGGGCGAAGGCATAGATGGGGTTGATAAAATGGGGCCTTGATCAAGACTTCGCCCCGATGTCGCCTGTCCCTGTCCCACCACATACTCGGCCTTGACGGCGGGAAAAATCGGATAGCCATAGCCTGCATATCCCGGCGACGGATTGATCCCGGGGTCGAAGGTTGGGCTCGTGATGTGTCGGATGGTCCCCGATTCTGCCCCTTCCGACCATGCCGCATCGAGCCCCATGTGAATCCGGTAGTCCATGCTCGTCGCAGTGGACGACGATTCAGGAGAGGACGGATCACTCTTGTCGTCCGGGTAATTGGGGAGTGTCTCGGCTTGACGGGCAAGTCCATAGCGCGGATCAAAGGAAGACGAAGGGGGAAGGCATGGTTGCCATAGGAAAACTGGATGCGCTTGGGAGCCAAGGGGGCGATAAACAGAGGTTTGTCCAACAGGATGATAAGCTGTCGGTCGAAGTGAGCAAACTGCCGTGTTTTGTGCCCATCGATGTGCACGACTTACGATACATGTGTTCTGCTTGGTATGCTGGAGGAGGCAATGCGAGCGCTAGCGTGGATCAGCTTCGACCGAACAAACCGTGGAGTAGATTGGGACACTGACT
>JBBPLY010000332.1:0-19491 GCA_038090035.1 Xerocomus nothofagi | reverse complement strand
TGAACATGGACGACATCGTCCGAAGCTGCTGCGATGTGCTCTGGAACTTTGCACGCGCGTTGGACGCGCAGTAGACATTTGAATGGCCTAATAATGTCATGATTTTTCACGGTGGTCTTTCGGGCCAGGTTACTAAATCACATGTCCTTGTTAAACGATTCGGCCTCCTTTGATTGGCTACCGGCTCAATACATTAAATAAGGAGTCCGATGTTCCGACCGCCAGCGAAACCCACCCTTCATCACCAACCACCATCATCGTCCTTTACTCTCTTGATCCAATGGCTCAAGTCATCGTTGTCGGCGGCGGTCTTGCTGGTCTTTCTGCAGCACACACTCTCCTAGAGCGCGGTGCAAATGTACTGTTACTGGATAAGCAAGGGTGGGTAATTCTCCCTTGCGAATGCTCCCCAGATACCCTGACGCACGATGTCTCAGCTTCATGGGTGGTAACTCCACCAAAGCTACCTCTGGCATCAACGGCGCAGGCACACAAACTCAACAAGAGGCTGGGATCCCTGACAACGCCAAAATCTTCTTCGAGGATACCAAGGCATCCGTAAGTCTTCTTTGTCGACGCTGGCTCGGAACGACCTCACGATTCACTCTTCTAGGCTCGTGACCTCGCTCGTGACGACCTTATTCGTGTGCTCACTGGACGGTCTGGCGATGCAGTGAACTGGCTGCAGAACAAGTTTGGCCTCGACCTATCCAAGGTTGCCCGTCTTGGTGGTCACAGCCAGCCTCGTACGCACAGAGGCAACGCTCAGTTCCCTGGAATGGTACGTATTTGGGACAGACTGCAAACGCGCATTGGTGCTCACTCTACGAACCCCTACAGGTTATCACCTATGCCCAGATGGAGCGCCTGGAGGATTTGGCTATCAGTCAACCTGGCAGGGTCAAGATTTACAAAAAAGCTCGCGTCAGTAGACTCCTCAAGGATGAATCAGGCGCAGTAAATGGTGTCGAGTTTGTCCGCTCCGGAAAAACCGAAGCCGCTTATGGACCTGTCGTCTTGGCCACCGGTGGTTACGCTGCAGACTTCACTGCAGATTCGCTGCTGAGGAAACATCGTCCCGAATATTATGACCTTCCGACGACCAATGGCGACCACTGCACTGGTGATGGTCAGAAGATGGCCATGGCTATCGGTGCTAGCGCCATCGACCTTGAGAAGGTTCAGGTGCACCCAACTGGTCTTGTCGACCCCAATGAACCAAACGCCAAGGTCAAGTTCCTTGCTGCGGAAGCTCTTCGTGGTGTCGGTGGTCTCCTCTTGGACAAGAATGGCGACCGTTTTGTTGATGAGCTGCAACACCGTGACTACGTCACTGGTAAGATGTGGGAGAATGGCAAAGTATGTGCCCCTAGTTGTGGTTCCAAACAGTATGCTCACTTTTCCGCTCTGCATTAGTATCCTATTCGCCTCGTCCTCAACGGCCAAGCTTCCCGCGAGATCGAATGGCATTGCAAGCATTACGTTGGCCGCGGCTTGATGAAGCGATACGACAGTGGTCAGGCACTTGCCAAGGAGATGGGTGTCTCACCCGCATATCTCAAGAAGACATTTGATACCTACAATGCTGGCGTCAAGGCCCAGAAAGATCCCTTTGGCAAGAAGGTATTATACCTTTCATGGATTCCTACCTTCTCAAATTGACCTGTCCTTTCAGTTCTTTTCGTCTGGAGATTGGACCATGGACGACTACTTCAATGTTGCGATCATGACGCCTGTTCTTCACTACACGATGGGCGGTCTTGAGATCGATGCCGAGTCACGAGTGGTTGGAAAGGATGGGAAACCCGTCCCAGGTCTGTTCGCCGCTGGTGAGGTCGCTGGTGGTGTCCACGGCGCCAACCGACTTGGTGGTTCGTCACTCTTGGGATGTGTTGTCTTTGGGCGTGTCTCTGGTGACTCTGCGGCTGCTTACCTCCTACAAACGGCGAGTGCCGTCTTCGAAAAAGCTGGTGGCCGTCTTGGTGCATTGGCAGGGCAACTTGCGCCACAACCTACCGCCTCCCAAACCACCCCTTCTGCCTCAGCACCAAGCGCCGCCGCGCCTTCATCGTCAGCAGCCAAAGAGTTTACGACCGCTGATGTCGCCAAGCACAACAAGAAGGATGACGTTTGGGTCATCGTGAATGGGCAGGTTCTCGACGTCACGTCGTTCTTGCCTGATCACCCAGGAGGAGAGAAGGCGATCCTATTATATGCTGGACGTGATGCCACCGAAGAGTTTAACATGCTTCATGATCCCAAGGTACGTTTCGTCTGGTCTACGGGTTTTGCGGTAACTCAGCGTGTACCCAGGTCATTCCAAGATATGCGCCCGATGCAGTGATTGGCGTGCACAAGAAGTAGACATACACTTCTCATTTGGACCTCGGATGGAAAACCAAACGCTAATTATTGGGAAAAAAGGTTGCGAATCGATTGACGCTTTCAATGTAGTCTTAGCATGTACAACCTGATTATTCCCCTTTGTACCCTAAGTTGCTCCTGTGCACCATGTAGGCCCGCTTGACACCACGAGGCAGGCCGTGTCGTTCGCGGAAGGGTAGATTGACTATGGTGCAGTTCACTTAGAGGCCACTTGCATCGGTGCTGTGGCCAAATCGGGGCCAAAAAATCCTGACCCTAACCCTAGCAGCCATTTTACCATCGCAGCCACTAACGGTCCATTTGCCGCTCCATTCTTCGGACGGTTTACTCGGCAGGATCTAGGTACAATGGTTGGAAAATGTATATTACAACGATACTTTCTACAGTGTGCCGTATGACCAAAAAAACATCACCATGAAATATGCCCAAAGCCTTGGCTTCAGTAAAGCTGACAACCGTTTGACTATGGGAGCATAGAATGTACCGATGGATGGAAGCTTATCGGTCAGGACTTGAGACCAAAGATGCTCAAGTACAGGTCAAGAGATTCAGTTCCACGAAGTACAAATCACATCGACGGGTCCCAGAGACAATAGCACAGCTTTTTGATCACGTGTAATTCCCTTATATGGATAGTGGCCAAACCAACCCCTTTCTGAAAATTTATCTTTGTCAATTTTAATCTAAAAAGAAATTCCTCTAAGGGATTTGTTCCCCCCATCAAATAAAGCATTTCTGCAAGAGCGATTAAAAAATAGATTTTTTTCTGAAGGGGTGGGAACCTAACACCAACTGAGGCGGCCTCTAAGTGAACGGCACCATAGTGTCATCACCCCCTTTCAGATCCGAGTCCGATATCGGATAACAGATCAATCACACGTGTTGCTGTCGACTCCGAGTCGGGTGGATGCTGTGGCGCGACGAGATGTGTGCAGATTCTTCTGTTTGTGCAACTGGATCGTGGATTCGTGGGGTGAGTCCATCGCAAGAGTGCTAGTGAATCCCGAAATGCCGTGACAGTGCTTTGCGGAGGATTCAAGATGGATGGCAGAGGCCCCGGCCCGGCCCGGCATGACATACTGCATCCAGGGCGTCAGCTGGCGTCGCGGGCCCGTCGAGTCAAGGACTTGGTGTAGTAGACATATCGGTCGGGACTCCGACTCGGGTCAACGATTCGGCGCGCTCAAAAGTCCGTGCCAGCCGAAATTCGAATCGGAGGCACGCCCTAGTACAACATAGAATATAGATAGACTGGTTTCCCTGTACCAGTGTTACAACAACGAGGAAGTCAAAGTCTTGCTCTTTCCTAGACCCTTTCTACTTGCATAGCATGGGGGTATGGTATCATATGTTCTCTACCGGATATTACATTTTGCAAACGTGCACGTTACCAATACAAATGAGGGATGATGTGCATGAACAGTGTTTGAAAGGTATTCAATTGAATCAAGGATTGCACAGAATGTCACATTCTTGTTAGCAGTCGGAAGAACAGATCGTTTAGGCAAACAGGGGAGACAACGCAGAAGAACACCTGCAAATGACCCTGAGTACATGGCATGAAAGAATATACTCGTCTCACCGTAACATGGATGACCGAACATTTGTATTATCCTCTTCTTGCCGTGTGGAAGCGATCAACTTTAATACAGTCGACATCGTCGGACGCCCCTCCGGATCCGGATCCATAAGTTGCTTCGCTATCTCGAGGAACATCGTCTGATCAGCAGAGGCACCACAAAGAGCACATAGTTCCTCCAGCGTCCGTCCAAGGCTCCACAAATCAGCGAGTATCGGTTTGTACTTTCCAATCCGAACTTCCGGAGCCATGTACCCATCTGTCCCGACAACCCCGGAATATTTCACATTTGGTCCACGCACACGAATCGACGCACTAAAGTCGATGATCGATAAACGTCCGCCCCCTAGTGGAATCACGACGTTCTGCGGCTTCAGATCCATGTGTGCGACATTATGCTCGTGCATGAACGCGACTCCTTCGAGCAGCTGCAGGGCCACGGATCGTAGTTGTCCCCCTGGTTTATTCAGTGATGTCAACCAACCCCCAGCGACAGGCATCGATATCACAGTCCCTCCTTCAACAGGCCAGAATCGAACACCGCTGATCGTGTGGTTTGAAGGCGATTCGATCGACATGAGGTACCGTAGAACATCCACCTCCCTTTCCTGTTCGACGAACTTGAGGTACCCGAACTGGTCCTCGGCCTCGTTCACGATCACCGCAAGGTGAGGATGCTGCAGCAAATGCGTTAGCTGGAGTGCCATTGAAGAGGACAATCCGCACCCCAAATGGGATGAATTTGATCTTGTAATTCATCTCCCGCAAAACTTTGTGAATGTCTTCGCCCTCGAAAATTCCTGGATCTTCGTCTTGTAGTCCATCGGCCCCATCGCCCTCCTCCATGATGGAGCCCATGCCGGTGCTACGTGCTGCCCCCCTCCTTGTCTTCGTAACTTGTGAACTCAACGACAGGATTTTCGTCGCGACAATCCTGATGTTTTCTAGGCTCTGCTGCTTGTGCTCGTCCAGTTCGCCGGACAACGCAGTAATCTGCGTTGCCGGATTGTGCATTTCACGCAGAAAATTTACCTCCTGATTCTTCACAGTCAGTCTGAAGTCTTTCCGATGAATGCACACCTGCGGCCTGATGTCAGTAGCTGAATACAACACCATCATAAGAACTCACCGCTTGATCGTTGTAGAGTGCATCCTCATCTGAGGTGCCACGCCCGGTCTGCATGACGATATACCGAGAAGCAACCATACTGGCATCGACATAGACGGCCACTGTGAAGAATGTTTTCTTGGAAGTGGATTTCATAAGGAATCGCCCCGCGCGGGCGAGAGCAATCGTTTCGATAAGCATCCGGAAGCGATCCTGCTCCCGTGTCTGGGATATCACTTCGGAGATGACGAAAGGAATCTTGTAACGAGGAGAAACGACCATCCAGTCGCTCCTGGGTGTAAATCTACGCCAGGCAGCCGGAAACGATAGCTCGTCCAGGAATATTGGAAAGCCCCATGGTTTCTCCCTGCAAATGCCGATGGTCGTATAGAAACGTGAGCGCAAACGAACACTTACTGTTGGTACTGGTAATCACGAATATTGCCGTTCTCAGAGAAGAATGGAGGCTGGATGAAGTGAACGGTGAAGTTGCTGGTCTTAAGAGACGAGGTACTGTCCGATCGAGCAATCTGTTCCGCGTCCGTATGATAGCACCGCAACACGTTATAGAATGCCGAAAATTCGCGATCATTGATCACCGTATTTTCCTCCGTTCCACCAGGGGTAAAGATGCGGTCAAACTCTGTTCGATAACTACGCGCGTTTTGGAAATCTCATCTGGGTTCATCGGTCTCCTAGAATCGTTCCACGTTAGCGAGTGCAGGATGCCAGAAACTAGCAGGGGTCATGCCTCGTACGCGCTCGCCTGGTATGATCCTACATGAGTACGTAGAAAACGTTATAACAAACAAGGTACGTGCCTCGTACACGCGTTCAGTCGCGAGCACCTGCTGAATCACCTTGAATTGAGAGGGTAAACGACCGATGTTGGTTGTGAGAATGCCACCTCGCAAATTGTTCTTCACGTCATCTAACCCCCACTTGTTCGAGCCCAAGGAGGTCATGTTGATTTGTAAACATTTAAACAAGGCGCCGTGCTCGTCTCTCAACTTTCCGACAGCCTTGATCGACTCTTCGATTGCTAAAGCGACAGATTAAAAAAGTAGAGCACCCAAACCTAAAACAGGGAATACTTACGATCAGGGAAATCAATGACTAAACAGACATGGTTAGATGAAAACTCTTTTGTCAGCAGGCGAACCGTAGTTGTTATGGGGCTGGTGACTATTCTATTGGCCTCATCCAAGCACGCCTGCTTCACTTGTTCTAGTAAGTCGTCGTCACTCTGCTGCATGGACTTCTTGAGGACAGATACTGGATTTTTCAACGCGTAAAAATGGCAACGATGGAAGGGGAGCTTAGTAGGAATGTATTCAGCCACGTTGATATTGTTTTGGAGTCTTTCAAAGAAATGGAAAAGGGTCTCTTCGGGTAGACCTGAAACAGGCATATCTTGCTGTTGAGCAGTGCCCAGAACTCGGTTTCAGCTATAGATAAGCAGCGAGTCAGTGATTACTATAGGAAATCGGGGAAAGTGCTTGCTCATTGCGTTCGACGCATCGTAATTGAGTGTTTGACTGACACAGATGGTCTGATATACGCCGGTGGAACGCTATGGACAGGGTGGAATGATGTGAACAAGGTGGACGAATATTGGTGGACAGTGATCGCGATCAACAGAGCGGATCAAAACCGAAAAGTCCGACGCTCATTCGAGCTCAGTACTAGTACGGATCCAGGCAGACTTCAAGCTCAAGTTGGACCAGAGCGCAATCCAAGCTTGCGAGTACTAAGTCAGAGTGTACTCTTTCTATTGCATAGATGCGTTGAATCCAAGGCGCACTCGACCATTTCATGAATTTGTCCGCAACAAGTGGCAAAGCGTGCTTCTGGCCGCCAGCAACGACAAACCGTGCTACTAAGTGACCGACTATCTGAATGGTCATTTATATATTTCATGGTTTCACCAGTCCTTCACCGCATCCTCGTGATCGCCCTTCTTGTACAGATTTGAATCGCCATGGTGCCAATGCACGTCTGGCGTATAGTGTGGCAATTGTACAACTCGACGTTTCGACAAGAAAAGGATATCGGAGTAGCGAAAGACTACCGTCCTACCTGTCCGTATATATCACGAGGAACGTGGGTGCGGGGAATGGTGTGTCGAGTAGGTCCGTACCATCCAGGTTTCTCTCCAGTGCCCACAACCGTTTTCCATCGTCAAAACCGACCCGATACTAGCGGTTCTCTTCGGGTTGCAGTCGGCGACCGTGCCCGAATCTGGCATCGAACGGATCATCGAGGGTGTATCGTCGTAGTACGGGCAGGCGGAACACAAGGAACTGAGAAACGGTGCTTTCGCGTGTATCCCCGTTCATGCTAGGTCATGGTCCCTCGAACTCCCAGACTCAGTCGTGGGTCACCGTGTAGCCATACACGAAATGGGTGGGCGGCAGTCCGTGCTACGGCGGGTCCGAGTTCAACATGAACGTCGTGTTTTGCAGTAGACCTGGAGGGGTGTCGGCTGAGAAGTGGCGAGCGTCATATCTCGAGGATTCACGATGTAGATTGGTGGTTATGCCGTGCAACAAGAGAACGAGGACGACGCCAGAGTTGAGAACTCGCGCTCGAGTTGAACGATGGGATCATGCACGCCACGGGCTGGAGTCCAACGACGACTTCACGTCGTCGCCGAGATGTCTTTGTTAAACGAACGCAGAGATCGGAAGGGCAACAAGCCACCCCGTTCTCTAGCCTTCGTTCCACTGTGACCTCGCTGCGTGCTGAACACCTCGATGCACGACGGTCGTGGTACTCGAAGAATCCCTGAACCGCTGTGCAAATCCAGTGATTGTGCGTCGTTCCCCTTCGCAAATCTGATCCGAGGCCGGCAGGGGACGGATAGAGTTCCCCGTTGGCTATATCATGGTGACCCGTGACAGAGCCACCCACCGTAATTCGGATTCTCGGCGATACGTCTGACTCTCCGTCCTCTCGTCGTACCCCGGTGGGCCGCGGGCCAGTACGCTTCCCTACTCCTCTCGAAGATCACTCGGTGGTCTAGTGATCTACACATCAGGTTCTTCGAAAGTGGACCACTTTCTGAGACACGAAGAGGTTACTGAACGAGCGAGCGATGGGCCGGGCGGTCGACCCAACTATCCTGTCCTAAAAGAAAACGCGCACAACATGGCATTGAACGGCCCAGGACTTGACACGCGGCACCGAGACGCCATGGTCGGTGCGGGTAAGACATGAGGATGTATATCCCGCCTGCGAATCGCGCGCGACTCTCTATCGCGTTCCCTCTTTTCCTTTTCCTCCCCCACACGGACGAGACGTCCTCGGCGTGCGTACTTTGAAGCTCGACTGGATGGGGGATGACGATGTTCTCGATTGCACCTCCGAGCGTTGGATCCTGGACTTGACACCATCCATGGAAAAGAAGGAAGGAATTCCGAGTTTCCTACTCCTGACACGTGTGTTGAAAACCATTGGCGGTATGTATGCGTGTATACTTGCCCCCTAGGTGCGGAAACGTTGGACCTCGGAAAGCGTTATAAGCCCGTCGTTTGTCGTGGTGCGCATACGTCTCCTCCATCCATTCTAGCCAACACGCACCGCTTCTGTCGTTTCATGCGTATGTCTGCCGGACTACCATCAACGTGCTTTCACCCCCAACACGACTTGCGCGAAACGCGAATGGGACATGACGTAGAGAGGTGAAGTTTTGTGTCTGATCCGTGCTACGGGTGAAGCTGACAGGGTGATAGGGACCGTTCGAGCCGCTCGGCGCCGCTTTGGACCGTTCCGCACAGCTGCTCGCGTGAGATGGAAAGGTTTGACTGCCAAATCGTGGTGCTCCCCGTCGAAAGCTGATCGCACTTTCGTTTGCCTAGCATGTACGTCCGTCCACCGTCTGTCGCAGGCGGATCTATGCAGCGTCATCACGTCAGTGCGTCCTCGTCCGTTCTGTAAGTCTTGTCTGGCGTCAGGTTGCGTCTATGCCGACTCAAACGCACGTTTAGACGACCACCACAGCGTACTGAGATGCGGTCTGCGCACGCCTACTTGCAAGCTACCGTCGTAGCAGCCCCCTTTCCAGACCCTTCTGATCATGCGCCACAAGCCGGCCGCTCTCTTGGCGTGTCTGCGTACCAATTCGATCGTTCACGGACAGGGCCGAATTCGCAGAGCTTTGGAAACGTCCATCCACTTTTAGGCCATGACATCGCCGGAGCTGCCTTGGGTTTCACTGCAACAAATCAAATTTTGGAAGAGATGATTGGGATGGCATTCGTGTCCTCTGCCAATCCCCCACTCGTCCCGCAAGACCGCCCGTGGGGGTCGAGTGAACCCACGCGCATACAGCATCCTTCAAGTTCTTTCATCAACAATGACGCGTTCTCCACCGAATCAATGCATTCGCAGAACGCAGAAGATGATGTGAACGACGACGTGCATACCCTTCTCTGTGAATGGACAGACGAACACGGCACGTGTAACATGGAAGTCTTTGGGGACAGAGTCTGGATGAGCCACCACCTCAGTCGACACCACAATGTGGTCGGGCGGGAGAAGATACAACGGGCGTGTCTCTGGCGGGGATGTATGGATACGATGAACAAGGGGAGTTTGGCGCGGCACATCGTTTCGTGCCACTTGCGGGCAGGCGCGAGTTGTGGGTTTTGTAGCAAGGTGTATTCGCGCGCGGACGTGGCGCGGAGGCATGGAAAGAAGTGCAAGATTGCAAACGGGGCGACGGTGCAGCACAAGTAGACCGAGTGATGAGCGGGTGGATGGGCATACTTTGAGTGAATCGGACACTGATGGAAGCCTTGCAAGTTTTGTGGCGGTCGAGCCCTGTAATAGATCGGATATACCCAGCGTAGAGTCACGGTGGACAATGGACTGATTATAATGGGTCTGACTTGGGGTCACGTACAGCGTGACAAAGTGGCTCGGTGGAGCGAGATGAGATCGAGCACCATTGATGTCTCGGTCCCGATACGACGAAGATTCACTGCAAGCTGAAGAGGTCAATTTCTCGCGTGAAACCAAAGCACTTGTGCTTTATTCTCGACGTGTGGCGCGGTGTTACAAAGACTTGACGGGATCATCGGTGATGTCGTAAAGACCAGCCTCTATGCTTGTATAGCGAGTATACAAAAAGGAAGTGTGGACAATGCACGTCCCGAAAGATCAAATTACAAAGGTCTTGCATTGCCAGCTTGAACCTCGTCTAGGGGAACGCGGACCAAGCGCTCTCCTGAAGCGGCCTCAAGGTTTTCCACAGACGCATGCGACTCTGCATACTGCTGTCTATTCGCCACTATAGATAACGAGTGAGCACACGTCGCGATATGGTCGCGAACGCTCACGAAAGAATCCAAGTATGCGAAACATGTTGGGCCACTGCTCGAGCACTTGGCCATGGACTGCGATCAGGTACGATCAGAAGGGCGATGTGTGATTCTATCGCACGACTCACCCTGACCCGCGTCCGCCATGATTTGGCAGTCGTCGGCAAGGGCCTCGATACGCTTTACGAAGAGGGCGCTGGCACGTTCGAGGGCCGCGACGGCTTCATATTCCTTTTTCTTCTCCAACAAGCGGTGGACAGAGGCGGGATTGTTGGCCAAAGCGTGCGCATGAGATACACGATGAGACGCGACGGACGGCCGCATCTGATTCATTTGGTCGCCGCGGGGGGAAGATCACACAAAATATAATGGTCACGTGGGAGCTTATATGTGTCGCGAATTTCGAACTTGTCGTAACAATTTTCAAGCCCTCGTCGAACGCGCCGTCCTTGTATCGACCATGCCCGTCACTCGCTCGTCCAGCCGCCAAAATTCCCAACAACCGTTGGGTCTACCCTACGTATCTCGTCGCACAGGTTCGTCTAGCAGCGGAGGCGCCAAGAAGACATCCAAGCCCCCTAGTAACGAAATCATTGTTTTGTCTTCCGATGATGACGAACCTTCGCCCAAAGGAACCTTGTCGCCCAAGAAATCCTCCAATCGTCCCCCCAGAAAAAAACCAGCCCCGTCGGCTCCCCTGGATGACGTGCTCGAGATATCGTCGGATGATGAGAGCAAGCCCAAAAAGCCCTCTGCAGGAAAACAGGCCCGGTCGTCCGAGTCGACGAACAAGGATCTTCAACGCACCGTCAAGAAGTTACAAGAGGTCCGTCTCGTGACCCCCCTGTCCGTTTAGCTCTGAATGACCCGCCACAGGAGCTCAAACGATCTGAGAAATCACTCGCATCAGCCTCTCGGGAGGTAGAAGAGCTCAAATGCAACTCTGCCAATAGAGAAGTATGTCTCGTCCTTTTTTCCCTTTCATCGTGTCTAACCCATCCATTTATCAGCTCTTATCAGGGCTAGAGGAATACACCACATGCGAGGTGTGCACACTCACCATGTGGTGCCCTTACACGTCCGTCTTTCTCGTTATATGCGATTGATTCTGGTCCTGACTCTATACTCGCAGCCTTCCCGAGTGCGGTCACTCGTTCTGCGAAGATTGCCTCGTCGATTGGTTTAGCACGACCCAAGCTCAACATATGGCCACGAACCCCCAGCTGGATGATAACCGCGCTACGCTGGCGGGACAACTCCATAGGTTCGTCCAAATGGTCCCTAATTTGCACGCGTACGGACCGCATGGACAACACCACGTACGAGCTGTCCTCGCCGAGTTACGACGTCATCGCCCTGAATATACTTGTCCGTCGTGCCGGAAGGAGGTGATAAACAAACCCGTCGAGGATTTTCGGTTGAAAGGCCTTATAAAAGAACTTGCAGGGATGATGGGTGAGACGAGTTCGTGCAAAGACACTTCTCCGCATCGAGGGATCGGTCCCTTTGATCACTTCTTCGCGGCACCCGTACCGGCTAGATAAACTTATATCGCTCTGTTTTTTCTTGGACTGCGGAGATCTTGTTCCCTGAGAAAAACTATGGCATACATTGTTGGTATTGTACATTCGTTGTATACATGTCTCGAATGCTTGTCTTTAATGTAGTCACTGGTACATGTGATTCCCGATGTTGAAGTGATTGATCTGGCGACAATCATCTACGACAAAGTGCCTGCCGCATCTGCGATGGACTATGGCACGGTCTGGTTACCCCCGAGGTCGATTCGAGCAGTGTTCAGTGGAAGAAATTCGAGTTACATTATGGATCGACGACATTTAACTATCATAGGACCTGGACGTTAGTGCAGTAATAAAGTATTGTAATAAAGTTGTTGCATCTTCTATTTCCTTTTTATCTTTTCGGTTCTATCTTCCTTCGCATATAAGGTTGACCCCTTCTTTATTATCATTCCCCCACTCCCGCGTTACTAGCTTCGCTCGTAGTTTTTATATATGTCTAATATACGACTCGTCTATTAAATATGCCGTGTTTCGCACGATACAATTTCCCCATCTTTGCGCTGGTTGATCTTATAGCATTGTCATCGACGTGTTATTGTGCGTGCAACAAAAGTATCATTATGTCGTGTTACCGAGATGCTACTCATTGAGAGGACGGAAATAACCGATGTGACGCGTAATCTCGGCCTTCTTTCGGTGCGTAGTGCAACGGCCGCCAGGGAGAGCACGTTCTTCAGGTCTACCCAGGTTGTACTCCCGGTGATACGCGTCTGTGTGCTCGTCACTCAAATCACGAATGTCGTTGACGGCGAGCAGCAGCGGGAGAGCGTGCTACATGTGTAGATATGTGAGCGCAAGCCAAATAAAATGAGATTGGCAGACACACAGGTTCTTCGTTGGGCCGGCGACCATTTGGGAATCTAATGATTTTGAACGGGAAGGGAGCAGTGCCCGCCGAATCTGCATTGTAATTCTGCTCATGCACACGGATAAGTCTGTCGGTGAACAACAGCATGCTACTGCAACGTTATTGGACGAACCTGATACACGTGGCGTTCAAGCTCTCTGGACTCCTCTCTTAGCTCCCGAATATCGTTGTTCATGCGTTCAATGTCATCATCGATCCGATTTAACCCATCTCTTAATGGACCTAATGCATCATGGACAGCAGCACGGACGACCGCTTCGATCCCATCGCCAAGCTGCTGCGGCTGACCACCTAGTCCATATGATATTTGGTTAGACGAGAAAAAAATAGGTGTGTGATATGTGGCACGAACCGTGTGCTCCATAAAGAGTTTCAACCGGTAGCTCTCACTACTGACCAAGTCTTCATTATTAATCAAACCTTCTTCTGATGGAATTGATTTATGTAGTCGGCGGGATTACCGATGCAAATGTAAATACGATACGAGTACATGATACTCCAAGCCATTGTTGACTCGAATGCATAATGTCAAGTCATCGATTTTGGGAGGGTACTGTGGAGGTTGGGGAGGCGCGACGGCATTATTGGGTGGTGGAGGAGGGAGATCGACGGGAGCCATTCAATATTATAGGGGTTAGCCGAGTGCAAGCTTTTGAACGACGCAACGTCGCACTTATGTAAGTATTTTTGGTACTTATGTAAGCCTTCCCAAAGAGTATGTCACTATCTCGCTCGGATGGGGTCACGTCTCTTCTTCTCACACCCACCTTCGTTGCTCGCGATGATGAGCACCGAAAACGAGCCCCTCCTTCGCAGCGAGGAGTCAGGTCAGCGTAATTATGCACAGGATGATGCGGAATCTGCAGCCACACAACAACGGTCCCGAACACTCCGCATCCGTTCTGTCGTCTGGGCTGGTTTGGGCGTAGTCTTCGTTGTCGGTGTCATACTCGCTCTTGTCGACCCCAGCCATCTCAGAGATAATGGGTGGTCCGGAAAGCTACCTAGGGACCCAGATCTTGCTGCCCGCAGATTGCTTGGTTCTGCTCCTGTCATCGTGCGTACTTGGTTCTCTGGTTTGCACGGCGGCTGACATGCCGCACAGGATGGCCATATCGGTCGGTTCGGGTCTTCTAGTCATGTTTTACTCCTTCATCTATGTGACTCTACAGATTTACCATATTTAGTGCGAATGGGTTGGCGAAACAACGTTTCTGACATTCCACTGGATGTCGGAATGCCAATGCACGTCGATATCCCTCGCCTGCGAGAGGGAAAAGTGGGCGGATTCTTTTGGTGTGCCTTTTCCCAATCGTTCCGTGCTCAAATCGACCTAACTTGCATGCAGGTCTGTGTACGTGCCCTGTGCGGAGAGTTCAGCCGAGGGAAAAGATTTTTTGACCTCTACGTGGAGAGTTCGGTATGTCTCTCCCAACGTCTCACCGATTGAATTTGATATAATAACTCCGTTTGTAGCGATACGCTCGAACAAATCGATGTCGCCAAAGGTTTGATCGAAAAGTATCCAGACGTGAGGCTCGTCTCCGTTCGTCTTTCTAATCGCAGCTAACAAAATTTTAGACGTTTTGCTATGCGCTCAGCTCGGAGGACGTCAAGCAATCCATTTCACAAGGAAAGATTGCTAGCTTACTTGGCGTCGAGGGGTTGGTTCCATTCAATTCTCCTCGTTACTCGCTGAGACTGTTCATAGAGGACACCAATTAGGGAACTCTATCTCGGTGCTCCGACAGTATCATGCGCTTGGTGTTCGATATGTGACTCTCACTCACACATGTCACAATGCATTCGCCGATTCATGTGGATACTTGACACAAATTGCCCCACTGCACTATGGCTTGAGGTGCACATATCTCGTGATCTTTGACATTGCTGATTATCTGGCTTGTCGTTATCTAGTACTATCGGCTTTAAGCTTATCGAAGAAATGAACCGAATTGGAATGCTGGTCGACTTGTCGCATACGTCAGACTTGACTGCGACGCAAGCAATTTTGCACTCCAAGGCGCCTGTCATCTGGTCCCACTCCTCAGCGAGGGCTGTACACAACGTAGCTCGCAACGTGCCCGATGAAGTACTCGGTTTGATTGGTACGGGAGAGGGTCAGAAGGACGGCATCATCATGGTGTGCTCCGTGTATCTATCACGCCGCCAAACTATTTTGACGGCTCGATAGGTCAACTTCGCACCCCAATTTGTTGCACCCGATGGCAAGGCCAATGTTCAGACCGTGGCTGATCATGTCGAACACATTGCAAAGACTACTGGAAAGAAACAGTGAGTCGTCGCTTTTGAGCTTATCAGGCATTAATTTTGCCCTCGTAGCGTCGGCATCGGTAGCGATTATGACGGGATAGTATCGACGCCCACAGGGTTGGAAGACGTCTCAAAGTACCCAGCACTCGTAGGTGTTCCTTTTCCTTACGCTTCGGCAACCATCTCAGCGTCCGCCAGATCGCTGAACTTTATCGCCGGGGCTGGGACAAGTACGAACTCGCGGGCTTGACGGGAGGTAATCTTCTTCGAGTTTTTGCTGGGGTGGAGAACGTCGCACGCGAGCTCCAAGCTGCGGGGACACCAGCTATTTATGATATTTATGAAAAGAGGGAGGACTTGCCGATTACCAGACCGGAACTATGAGCGCAGCACCGATTGTGATGATCACCGAGATGAAACTTTCGTCGGAAATGTAGATTATTCGTATCAGGTGAAATACAGCTGCCCCGGAGATTACTGTTCTCTAATGAGGTTGTTTGTGCACTCGCATGTTGGCACACGTGGTGTACTCGGAGGCAGGCACACTCCGCTCGAGTCAATCTTGGACCGGAACGACGACTAGCACTCGGTCGTCGACGATGGATTATCTGCGTAACTTGGGTTCGGCAGCCGTATCAACCCTCGTCCAAAAGTCGGGCATCAATTTACCCTTCACCCTCGGTTCAAAGGTCGCCTCTTGCGACACTCTATGGGTCCTTTACGATGCTACGAAACGTGTACTGTCCCACACATCCCCTTGCCAATACGAACTGACCTTACCAGCGCCTAGGACGACGGAAGCCCAGTGTCAGTATTCGAATACGATTTCGTGCACCCGCTCAACAAGTCGACGATCCCGCTCGCCAAGAATGCGTTGCGCAAGCTACGGACTATCCGACATCCTGACGTACTCAAATTCATGGACGTCGTCGAATCGGAGAGCGCGATTCTCATCATGACGGAGCGTGTCCGACCGCTGTCGGCTGCGTTGCAGGCATGGGTATCCAAGAGCCAACAGGAGCGACAAGATTGGTTACTTTGGGGTTTGCATCGAATATCGGTACGCCGCGCATGGACCCTCTGTTACTCCATAAGATGACCAGGATGCTAGGTCGCGCTAGCGTTCGTTAACGACTCCGTTGCATCGACTCATGGTAGTGTTAGACCGAACGCGATTTTCATATCACCCTCCGGAGAGTGGAAGTTGGGTGGGTTCGAAGTATTGAGTAACCCCAAGGACGACAATCCGGTTCTCTATGTGAGTTCTGAGTTGGTCTGATCGCGCTTGTGTTTAATTTGATTCAGACCATGGGTGGTGTGCTACCGGGATCGATGAGCTGCGCGTCGCCCGAGGTCAAGAAAAGCGGCTGGTCTACATTGAAAGAGTAAGCTAGTTCACTCCCCTCCCCGGCGATCCCGCTGATCGTGTGTGCAGCGGTCCTATCTCTGCCACTGACAGCTATGCTCTCGGCTTGCTCCTGCACTCTGTTTTCAATTCTACCCATGCCCCACCGGAAACGGCGGAACCCCCGCATCCACCTCCTCAACCATCGTCACGCGGTTCAATTCCTCTTTCCGTGTTTCCGTGTTTCAAAAAACTCCTCAACCCTAATCCGAAAGGTCGCATGACTCCGAAAACGTTTCTGGATACCGGCATGGCAGAGACGGCTGGTGAAGGTTCCGGATTCTTTTCTAATAATCGATTGGTGAAGGTGTGCGCGGGCCTCGACAACTTTAGCTTGGGCGGCGAAACGGAGAAATCCGCGCTTCTTCGGTACGTCGAAACGATGTCGTGCGGTACGAAGAACGTATTTGTTGATCACGAATGCAGTACGTTGAGAGAGTCCGCCTCCTCGTTCCCTCCCGAGTTCGTTTCTTTCCGGATTCTTCCTTCCCTCGTAACTGCGCTCGAGTATGGGGGAGCCTCCGCTGCTACGATCGTTCCTTTAGTTCTACAGTTTGGAAAGAATGTTTCAGCGGACGACTACATGAAGATAATTCTTGGACCACTTACCAAACTCTTCTCAAGTCCCGACCGAGGGACCCGAATGGCGCTCCTCGATAACCTCTCCGAGTATGCGGACAAACTCGACAAAAAAACTGTTGTAGATAAAATCTGGCCCAGTCTCGTAAGTCAGGCCTCGCTCTTATGTTTATCATGTTGCACTGATTGATACGGACCAGCGGTCTGGCTTTACAGACACGGTTTCTGTCATTCGTGAAGCAACGATACGCGGGATCGTCCTTCTTTCGCCAAAGGTATGTTTTGTGATCTTTTCGCGCACGTGCTTTGACACATTCGTGAATGTAGCTTAGTGACCGTATTCTCAACAATGATCTTCTTCGACATCTTGCGGCCCTTCAAAGCGACCCAGAAGCGTCCATAAGAACAAATACTTGCGTTCTCATCGGACGACTAGGGCCCACGCTGGGTTATAACACTAAACAAAAGGTCCTCGTGCCCGCATTCTCCAAAGCACTCAAGGATTCTTTTGTCCATGCACGGGTGGCGGGATTGATGGCATTTATGGCAACCAGCGAATGCTTCAATATTGAAGACGTAGCTGGAAGGGTAATTCCAAACATCGTAGGAGCTACTCTTGATAAAGAGAAGTACGAATCATAGTTCGTTGTGTCGTCTCGAGTTGACCATTGTCCAGGATCGTACGGGATCAAGCTTTCAAAGCGATGGAATTATTTATGACGCGCTTGGAAACACACGCGGCGTCCATGGTAAGATAGCGTTTCTCCCACCCTGCTCAACATTCTCATCCATGTGTAGCCCGAGACCGCAATGGTTGAGGGTGAAGGAAATAATCTATCGATTCCTGGAGGTTTCGTGCAAGCAAGCCTTGTGAACTCGGCCACAGGTGCTGCCGGAGCGTTTGCTGGATGGGCCATGTCGTCTCTCGGGAGAAAGGTAAAATCCACAACATTCTTCTTCACTTTTTGCATAATTCCCTTCACAGCTTGCTCCGAGCGACTTGCAGAGTACCATCGCGAGCACCTCTGATGGACGCGCCTCGACACCGCTTAACAATGATAGCTCTGCACCCATCGGTATTGGTGCGGATACCCAACCGCAAACGGCTCCCTCGACCGGTCTTGTGCAACCGAAAGGTCTTCGGTTGGGCGGAAGCAAGACGAACGTGAAAGCGGTCGCAGCGCAGCTCGCTGAACAGGTTGCTGCCGAGGAACAAGAAAACATTCATACCTGGGGTAATAATGATTTGATGGACGTGAATGCTGACGAGGGAGATTGGAGTAAGTCTTTACATCTATCGGAATATATGCTATGTGTTAACATTGCTGTACCTTTTCAGGTGCGTTTGAGAGTGCGCCTACCATTGCTGTGTCAAGGCCCACCTCGGCAGTCGATCTCGGATTCGGTGCTTCGCGTCCAAGTTCCCCGAGAGGTGTGTTGAATCCAGATCTCGCCTCGTGGGGTGATGCGCGTTGACCAAAATTCCTGTCTAGGCGAGGATGAATGGGGCGCTATGGATATGCTAGCAAGCTTTTCAACCATGGCTACGTCGACCTTACGAAGTCCACCTCACCACTTGTCCCGTGCGTCAACGCCGCAACCCCAAAACCATTCTCAAGCTCGAAAGTCGAGCGGCATTCATGGCCAACCAACTGCCGTTTCGCCCACCTCCAGTTCTCGGCCTACGCCCATATCGTCATCGTCTCCTCTGCCGGCAGATTCGGAACTCGTTCCAAAGTCGACCGCGGGCATGTCCAAGGAAGAAAAAGCCAACGAAATGGCGAGGAGGAAAGAGGAACGACGTCTGGTGTGTGTTTTCTTCCGAACGACCTCCCGGCGGTCCGTCGAATTGTAGACTGACGACGACGACTGTAGCGTATCGAAAGGTTGAAAGAACAGAAAAAGAACGCGACCCCATCTACGGTCAGATGACCTCTTGCCCGGTTGACGAGCCTGAGCACTGGACTTGCATACTACATCTCAGATTAGCGTATCATACTACTAATCCCGGAGTGTGCCCGGCCATATTTCATGGATGCAACTCAGCCAGCTGTCATGACCATGAGAATCCAAAATTTTCCAGGTCTCAAAAAGGAAAAAGTTGGACTCTTGATGTCACTAGTTGGCGAGATGACTAATTGGGGTGAGTATTCGGCATTTGACAAACGCCGACCAGGCTGAATTCAAGTGACATGTACTCGAGTTCAGACTCTTCAATGCCACCACCACTCATCCAGCTCAACTGCTGGATATACATATGGTGACGATGTTCACATCACAAAAATTCCTGAATGAAGATATGGGTGACATGGCGTGGTAGACTCCGGCACTTCCCGATGTTTCATGGCACAGCAGTGTCGATGACATCATAGTCTGCACTGGCAAC